>PVKA01035666.1:0-22426 GCA_004027165.1 Ctenomys sociabilis
CTCTTCTATTTCTCCAACTCTGACTTGTGATCTTAGGTTGTTAACCATCCAGAAGAAAAGCTGATTAGTATCCTGCAGCATATGCCATTCACTTTGCCTTATCTGACTCAATTGATTTTACTTGTTGTACATTTCCTTTTGTATTTCTGCTTTTCGCTTGTTATACTAGGGAGACTATATGATATTTACACATGTGTGTAAATATCACTTATGAGTATATGTTCAGCTTTTTGAATATTCTATAATAAATCACAGCATATTCCTTTGGAGAAGCTATATTCAATTTTTTACTGTTCTTCTTTCTTCTGAGTCCTTTAGAAAACCTTTGAAGCATCTGTTTACCCAGAGTGTCAATTAAGTTTTCCAGGCATATTCCTATTATTAACAAAGACACATTTGGAAGGTCACCTACCACTTTATAGGACATTGATTTTGAATGTGCTTAAGAAAAGTATATCCATCAATATATGAGCATTTAGCAAGGGTGTTACTTGTTAAGGAAGTATCAATTGCAGAGGAACAAGGTACTTGAGAATAAGCAAGCATTCTGCAATCAGTGATTGAAAATGACTAAAATATTTCAAAGTAAAACCTATGACACCCCTGTCCCCTCAAGTATCCAGCAGTGGTCTTTAGTTCTACTCTACAAAAATCAGAACGGCAATCTTCCATCAGGTGCAAAGTTGCTCAGTGTTTCATGAATGCTAAGGTATCAAAGCATTGTTGGATAGGCTCACCATTCAAAGCATCAGAGTCCTTGTCAAGCAAATAACTTTGCTTCCTTAAACTGCTTAAGTGAGGTAGTAAACAATTGGCTGGAAAATACAACAGAAATACATTTTTAAGAAGATAATTCACAGCTCTTTAATGCTACTAAATTAATGCTACATAAAAATCTTATTAGAAAACATCTTTTTGATAAATTTGTGTGCTTCTAGATGGCATCTAAATGTATTAGGATTTGGTTTCCAAGTGTGCTACAAATAAATGCCAATTTTATTGTCATCTCTATCAGTTCCCGTGAAAAATTAACTGACATAGCAGCGAAGTACCTGGGAAGGTTTTTTGAAGGACTAAACTAAAGTGTAGGTGAGGACTCATACATTTATAATAATTAACATTGCTATAACAAGTGATCCCTACAATATTTTAATGTTTCCACAGTGCAGGGGCCGTTCAGGTTGCTCAGGGGTTCTGCTCGAAACCGACATCTCACCCCCGGGGGCGGCCTCTACCATTGCCAGCCTGAGGATTTTCATATCATCCTGGATATTAGCACCTAGCTGGTAGAAGGAAAAGGCTGTGAGGCATCAGTGATCCAGGCGTGGCCATCTTTTGGACATTTCAGTGTCATCCATGGTGCCCTAAACAATAATTCCAGATTTTCAGACAGGATCATTTTGGCTAAATGTTGAATGCCAATATGTTGAATCCAATAGATTCTCCACGGTCTTTTTCACTTATAATATTTTCCATTTTCATTTATCTGCTTCAAGTTAATCCAAATGGACAATGTAGCTTCTACATTGCTGTTTTTATCTTCCGAGTTGCAGAAAACATTTGTGTGAACAGACTGTTAGGAAGGAAGACACTCATTATAGAAGAGCGTGAGACAGTTCACTCTTAATATTAGCTCTCCTTTTCCTTCACTGTGACCAAGCCATGTCTAAAACCCTCTCCCTGGCTATTTTTCCTCCTCATTTTCCCCTCCATTTTTCTAGGATTTCTGCACTACTGCTCTAACCTCTTCTTTTGCAATTTCTGGGGACTGCTGTCACCCTCTCCTTCAGCCTGTTGGTCAAAAAATTATTTACATACATACAAAATAGCCCATTGTGATTATTATTTGATGAATACCCAAATGCCAGTTCCTTTCTTTGGGGTGTCCTTACTTAAACAGTTTTTCCACCAGATTTTAAGCAACACTTTATTCCCTCCTCCCCTTACTGTCCCACCACCCAGGCCTGTAAAATAAACTTACACATGTGAGATCTTCCTTTGCAATTCAGGATTAGAGAAAAAATTACCTTAAATAAGCACAAGACACATTGAGAGACAGATTCTATAGAAAAATGAAGACAATAATGCTCATATCAGAGCTCAATAAAGGCAATAAGTATATACAAGCATCCTCCTTGCAGCAAAAAGCCTCCCTGTTTTACTTTCTATTGAGTATGTTTTACTTAGTTTTTAAGTTCCTTTGCAATACTGTGCTTCTTGAATAAATAGTGCATTGTGCTAAAGAGAGGGGTGGGTGCTTCCTCAAATATATTAAGCAGGAAACTTGATCATCCTGTTTAAGAAGGAAGACACTTCCTGATGTGCACCATGTCTGACTTTATCCTCTCACCACATCCACATTTTTGGCTCCATGAGTGCTCTCTGGGCTCTCCATCTGATTTACATAATGCATGTTCGTGTGCACGTGTTTATTACAACAGATTGCTAAGTTAACTTATCATGGCTTTTCTGCATTTATATCTTCTCTCAATTTAAAGTTTTAAGAGACACCAAGGCAATTTGACAGTTACCTAATAAAGCTGAGATTCTGGCTATCATCAGAGTGCCTGGGGACCCTGACTGCCTTTGGCATTCCCTTTGCAGGCTGTATGTGAGTGTTGAATTGATCACAATGAGTGGGCCTGCAGTGAGCCCTGGGCATGCTGTGGGCTGTAAAACTTAAGGGGGAGTGAGGGACGGTGTAATCATTGCGAGAGCAGCTTAGATCGATGCTCATGACACCAACAGTGAACCTCTCTCCAGAGGGGCATAATACCATTGTGAAGTCAAGCAAGTAGAAGTGTGATGGGGTGGAACTTCAATTTTTCTCCCAGTAAAGAAACTAGTCCAGAGGCCACAGTTGATGAATGATGCACAGCTCCTTTCTTTGAGGTGTCTGGAAAGATGGGTGCATATTTAGGAAACCTGTTGATAATTCTGTAAAAGTCCTCCTTTAATTCTAAATACACACCTGTGGTTTAGGAAAAAGAAACTACCTTAAGGAAGTCAGTCTTGCTACAATAAAATATTGGGAACAATTGCACTCTGAAGCTCTCATAAGTGAAATGCTATGGTCTGGTGGATTTGGGGCAAAGGAAACCTCCAGAGGCTTCCTGGAGCAGGCTTTCTCTCCCACACTGCTCAGAGGATTGCTAGTGGTTGTTTAAACCCATGAGTGAGGAAAAGTTCATCTTGTAAGTCAGTTACAGTTGCACTTGCTTGGCTATTGTGCTTGCTTGGAAATTTTCTTCTCTCCTGCAGTCATTTAAATCTTCCTTCTGAAGCTTTTCAAATATTAAACACAGTTTTTGTGTTCCTGCTATGCTTTTGCTTTTCCAGCCATTGCTAGTTTAATCTCTGCTTCTCATATGAAGATATTTTTAGACTTTTGATTATTTTTCTTGCTATCTTCAGGAAAACTCAAACTCCTCTATGTTAATACCTTTTAAAAATACAGAGCTCAAGAAAAATCCCAATGTTCTAGATTTGGAAAGGAAGTTTACAGTGCCATAATAGTATAACTTTTCCTTTTTTATTTTATTTTATGTATGCAGCTTGGGCTCATTGTGGTTCTCCTGTCTTCAGTCTCCCCAGCGCTGGGATTACAGGCATGTACCACCACACCCAGACTCAGTCGCTGGTTTAACATGCCCTGGGAGTGGGGCCAGCAACTTGCCAAAGCAGGAGCCAAGTCCACTGAGCTATCTCGCCTCCTGCCCCACTTTTCCTTTTTGACTTTGATATCTACCTACAAGTATATCTCAGCCACCACATTCATTATTTTCTTATGATGAATATCTACCCAAAACTACTATTACATCAGGTCTATCCTATTTTTAAATTGCACAGTTGACTTTTTAAATGACTATCAATTTTTTATATTTATTTCCATGAAGTTATATATTATTGGTCATAATCCACTTTTCTAATTCAACGTGAATATTTTAAGCTTATTGCTAAAAATGGATTTACCTTTTTAGTTAGAATCATTTATATATTTAACTAAATGTCTATTCATTTAGTAAAAACTGCCTTATATTATTTAATTAAATTATTGATAAAAATCAAAAAGGGCAGGGTGAGGGGTATCTTTCAATTAGAGTTCCACTTTAAGCTTATGTCAATATATTAATTTACTACTTGGTTATTGTTCCAACAGCTAGTAATCCCCTGAATTCTATTACCATCACACAATCAGAGCTGTTGAATCATGGGAAATTCTTCATATTTATTCCTGAAATTCAGATTTGCTCTGCCCAGGTTATTCATCTCTGCTAATGTAGGGACCTTATTTCAGAGGAAATAGGTTGGGCATGATTTGTTCTCAGTGGAGCCCTTGTGTTTGCTAGTAATTACTGACTTATATGAAAAGTACCCAACATATATTTCTTAAAAGCTTCATTTTCATATTTTGCCAGGGATAGCTGTAGAGTTATCAGAACATTTGGGGGAGGCAGGGACATGAGCAAGTAGTGGACACCACCATGGGGATTTGGATGCACATAAGGGACTCGGTTCTGATACTCATTGGTGAGGTAAGAACAACACAGATCTTGTCTCACAGAGAGTGGTTCTGGAAAGAGCGTAGCTTCAATGGGTAGGCAATACTGAAAGCAGAGCAGAAGCTGGGCATAGGCTGCTGGAGCAGAGCTAGTGAGAAGTTCCAGAATCTGCTTTCTCTCATTTATGAAAATTGGACAAATTGTTGGCTGTTTTCAATTTTTCTGAGTGCTTTCTTATCGTCTACGTATTTGCCACTGGCCATTTCACAGTTGCACATGGGTACCCTCTTACCATTCCTGCGTGTATTTCATCTGTGCTTGGAGACCTGAAGGTAATTTAAAGCAACTTGGTTTTCCCTCATCATTTCCTTGTTTAATTTGCAGTCTCGTCCCTTGGTAGCCAAATCTGTCCAATATGTGCATCACTTTCCTTATTAAAGAAGTAGAAGTAAAATAGAAACAGAATAGCTTTGCTTGTTCTCTGTCTCTGGTTATCATTGTATCATTTATCTCACATTCTGAGCCCGGGCTTTCCCTTTTCCCAAGTACTTAACTAAAGCAAATGTTCATTGTGTGCTATCTCCGTTTAGGTATGGAGCTAAATGTTTTAGTCATACTATGTTATTCAATCTTCAAAAATTGAATAGAGAAATATTGCTGTACTCACTTTACAAGTGTAGTTAAGTTAGATAGAATGTCCAACCCCCACAGTAACAGAAGCAACAAAGTTTGGCTTGTAATGTAAGACCCATCTGTCTTAAAAGTCCTGTTCTCCTAAGCAATGTATCCCATCGTGCTATTTCAGAAATTTTAAGACTGTGTTTCAAAGTCTTTGCATGTGATTTTGCCATTCTGAGTATATTCTCTACCTCTCTCTGCATGTTTGTGATAAAGTGTTGGCCTGTGTTGCTTATGTGAATTTCTTCCTCACTTAAAGCGTATCTTTTAAAAATCTATCTACAGTTACATTGGTTTCTTTGGATAGATGCTTCTGTTTCTTCATTTAGACTGTATGTGTAGGATGATTTTTATTTATGTATTTACTTTTTCACTTTATGTGTTTGGTAAGAGGATGGTTTTTGAAATAAGCTTGTTCTACTTCAGCTGTGCATCTGAACTTTATGGGTTGATATCCTTTATACAAGGGTTTACGTCATCAAAGCAAATTTGCACTTGGCTGAGGGAGTTCTTCCCTCCTCCCTCTTATGGTTCTATTAGCCAGTCACTGTGGAGACCTTTCCACAGGCAGGAAGGAAGCATCACCAGTGTTCTGTCTGTCTGTCCCAGAGATTGCAGATGGTGATGAGTCACATATGGCATAAGGTAGACTCAAAATCATCTCTTTAAGATCTATTGATCATGCTAGCGCCTGCAGGAGTGATGCTAGAATAGTGACATGGCAACCATCTGACTGATCTCTAATCTTATTAGTATGGCCAGAGTAATTTTGCGAGGGCAGTTGACTGCACTCTGGATTATAGCTTTATACTGGTCATCACCAGATTGTTTCTCTAGCCTTATTTTCAGACTTGCTTAGGTACTTTGCCCAGGCAGCATGGGAATCTATTTGTAAAAATTAAGTTCTGTAGATTAAAACACTCGATCATATTTGCTGTTTTTCAGAAGATAAAGTAACTTTCAAAATTATATTGTGTTTATGTATGAGTTTTTAAGTGGAAGAACATAATTTTGGAAGCGAAATAAGTAGATACACTAATTTGCTGCTGTAATATCTTTGTTTAATATTTAAAGGTAGGATTTTTGATGCCCTCACTTCATTTTTTCATTTTTTTGTGGTATTAGGGATTGAAGCAAGCAATCCCTTTATCACTGAGTTACTTCCTTATCCATTTTTAAATTTTATTTTGAAACAAGTTGTCTGTAAGTTGCCCAGGTTGGCCTTCAACTTTTGATGCTTTTGCCTCAGGCTCCTGAGTGGCTGGGATTGGAGTTATGCTCCACCACATTAAGGCAGTGTCTCTCTTTTAGAACCCGACTCAGTCAATCATTCTATTAAAATGCAGAATCTTCCAATAAACCTGATCGTGGGAACTCTTTGTGATGTCAATATATCTAGAGTAGCTTTTTCAAACTCCTAAATTTGTACAGCAGTTTAGTCCATATACCCAAGTGTCTGATAGCAATCTACACATGTGTCTACATCCATGTGTTTATATCTATATCCAATTCCATCTATCTATGGCTATATAATTAAAACAGGGAACCAGGACAGAAGTGAAGTTACTGCTTAGGACAAGCACTTTCTTGAGGCTGAGGTATGAAACAGTAGATCAGTACTCCTTGCCTCATAGGATTTGTGAGTGATAAGTGCAATAAAACCATAAAGACATCAATAATCTGCAGTTTGGCTTTGGACTCTGGGCATACCTGCTTGCCACACTTGTCCTGTGTAGACTGTGCTGTGCTTTTCTCCCATCCCACACCCAGCTTCAGCAAATCCCTCTCCCTGATGGAATTCAGCAGAGCCTGTAGGCTTCATAGGCAGGTATAGCAAGTCAGCCACTATGGAGCTCTATGGAAAGAGTGTGTCTCCCTTGTAAATCAGAACATCTTGTTCATTAACACAGCTCAGGATAATCAGGCCACAGAGCCAGAAGCATGCTGGAAGCGATCCAAGCTACTCCAAACCCAGATAGATGGAAACAGATTGGGAGATGTCTGGAAACAAGAGTCTGCCTACTAAACACTACCTGCTTCCTCTGCAAGGGCTGATTAGAAAAAAAAAAAAAAAAAAAAAAAAAAAAAAAAAAAAAAAAAAAAAAAAAAAAAAAAAAAAAAAAAAAAAAAAAAAAAAACAAAAAAAACGATGTCAGATGCTCCCACTCCCAAAGAACTCTCAGAGGAAGTCAGACAGAATCATTCCACCTGACTTTATGTAGATCGTAGGAGCAATCTCAAATAACCCATGCTGCATCCAATTTATTTTCTCTTACCCTCTGTTCTTCTGAATGACACTACTTGGCAGGAGGTTTTGCCACTTTCAGAAGGTTCAGGGCCTGAGTGGGTACCAGGCTGCCTCAGTGGAGATTTATCATGTAGAATAATTCATTGAGCCATATGTTCCAATGAATATATACAGAACATTGTAAATACATCCACTGAATTTCTCATTTGCTACCAGAGGGAATCTGTCTTCACATTTTCCAGCAGAGCATTTGACTGCAGATGTTAGAAAATATTTTGCTTTAAGTTTTGCTCTGACTGTTCCCTCTGGTGTGATTTTCCTGGTTTTTATTTTCTGCTAAAGTCTAAGCTCTGGGTGGATATTTTATTTAGAAATTCTGTAAGCGCCCTTGGGTATTTTTGGACTGTTTCCACCAGAACTATCTCTCCTGGCATTTGCCTGTCCTAGCACAATGACAATGTCTCCTATGCCACCTGTTTAGGCACTTGTTCCTATGAGGTGCAGACAAAGAAAGGGATTGACCATAGTTCTGTATTCAAGTAGTGTAATAAAAACCTGTTCCAATTGTTTGCAGTCTTTAATATCTCCAAGTAAGACTGAGTCCAGTCTGTGTCCTTGTCTGCCTTCACCATTTGGGAGAAAGCCTGTGAGTGGCTTTGACTGACGTCGCAATCATTGCTTTAGCTAGATCTTGATTCTGTCAGTTGAGATCAACTTTATTGTCCCAGTTTTGGTTATTAACTGGGAGGAGAGCAGTTGGAAATTAAGTGGAGGATGAGTACTTGTGAATGCAGTTGTCCTTAATAGGGTTGAGCATTTGGGAGGTAAACAGAATAAAACTAATAGCCTGGAACTGGGGAGAAGATAGGGAAGAAAGAAAAATGTTGTACATACCTTTACCCTTTGTAGAGGATCTTGAAGATAGTTTGGGAATCATTGAAAATCATTTCCTTCTGCTTTTACCCCATGTGTGTGATAGGTGCCAAAGAATAAATGTGGGTATTGGGATTCTTTTGATATCTTAAAAATGGGAAAGTGAGTATAGTTGCTGGTTGTCTCCATGACATATTAATCTAAACTCCTTCATTTCTTCAACTTGCCTCATTGATGAAATATGACCCCATTTTACATATAGGAGAGAGTAGAGATGGAGAAAGAGAACAGAATGAAAAATAAGAGGCAAAATACTAATAGAGGTCATAGAGAAAACCAGCTAGTTATCTTCTTTTTAACGTTTTTATGGAACCTCTGAGATATTCCTGAAACTTCCTGAATCTCAACTGCCAAGGCCTGGTATTGCTCTGGAGATGACTCAATTTATGTTCTAAACAAAGAGGCCAAAGACAGTGGAAATGGTCTATAAATTAGTTGTGGTTGGAAGGATGGGCACTTTCCTTGGAAGCATAATTTAAATATTTGAATATTCATATTTTTTCTACCTGCACACAGAATGAAAACTGAAAATAGAATTAAGAACTAAGTTTCTCTGAAGTACATATCAGCAATAATTTTCTAATGTATTTAAGAAAACATGCCTTTTAATTTCCACTTTCCCCATTTCCTTCAGTTCTCTCATAAAGGAACATTCTCTTTCATTCATATGCCCCCTGCAGTGATCTGTTAATAATCTAGAGAATAATGCTTGCCATTGCCTTACTACAATTGTGCAAAGAAAGCTGGTGACAGTAGACACAGATGCTATCAAAAATACAGTTTGTTGGCAGCATGACAGCTGTTGACTATTTGGGTGTTTAAGTACCAAGGCCTGAATGCCCTGCAGTAATCCTATAGAAATACTGGAAGTTCTCCAAGTTTAAGCCACAGTAGATGCCACTATCATGACAGCTTGTGTCTTCTTGTATCAAATGTAATTTTACCTTACCAAGTTAACATCATTTATAAGGCAGAAATAAGGGACATAAAAGCATGTATTTCCCTTCTAGAAATCAAATTCGAAATAGCATCTAATTCTATGCTATCATGATTGGCTATAAAATTAATTTGCAATTAATGATATGAGAACAGGAATTTTGATTTTATTTTATATTCTGTGACTATTACTGTTCAGTTGTTTTCATTTTCATCTTGAAAAGCCCAGTCACTTAGCAGAGTAAAAAATAAAGCTAAGGACCATCACGAAACTGGTTTTTATCTTAGGACAGCACAGATCATGCACAAATAACCAGTGCTGAAATGATAGATTATTAAATAAGGAATTTTTAAAATTTTTCTAGAAACCAAGAAAAGATAAAATTTCACATGTGTTACTCAGCTGTTTGCCACTGCAATGAAATACCTGCCACTGGATATTTGGGGAGAAGAAGTGGTTTACGTACCTGTCAGCTTTGGAGGTCCCAGGTCTGCACAGCATAGGGCAGTCCCAGGGAAGGTCCTGATGGCGTCACTGCCTGGTGTGTGGCAGAAGTCAGAGCAGTAGCACAAGTTAGAGGAAAACAGCGGAATGCACATCTTGAACCAAGATCGGAGAGAAAGAGAGAGGACACAAGCACCTTTCACCCTGAATGGCCTACAGTGCAGTCCTCTCCTGATTTCTTGAAGATCCATACCACCTTCCCCAGGGCCATGCTGATACTGAAACCTGTTTTTATGGGCTTTTGGGGAATAGTCAGATTATCCTCAAACCATAACAGTCTTAGTATTTGATACATAAAACTAAGCAAATTATGGATAGAGTTGTAACAGTCTATACTTATATAATTAGAAGTAATATACATTTAATACTATAATAAATCTTTTCCCTTATCACTAGATTATGAGAAAATCCTTCATTAATGAGTTGCTTGAGTAATCCTAGCTTTGCCCTTTCCTGCTTCATTCGTTACTTTCTTGTTGTATCTAAAGCTGAATAGGGCTCTTTCATGTCATTCTCCTCTCTTTCTTGTATGACAAAGTCATACACTGATGAAAATAATTTTAGTTGATTTGCATTCAATTGGTTAATGTTCATTCTCTAGGCCACATCAACTTCCACTGCACTAGCTATTTCTGTATTTATTTGCTACTATACATAATTGCATGATGTTGGAGAGAGAGTTCTTTATGTGCTCTTCAAAATGCATGTAAATGCCTCCAGAAAAGAACATTTTCTGCAGCTGCAATGAGAGGATTTTTTTCCCTGCCTTCTTGATGTTGGAAGAAAGTAAGAATAACTTTTGATTAGGTTTTTACCTGGGAAACTTTCCTCTATTGCTCAAAAGACTGGTGTCCCTGAATGTTTTTCATAATCAAGCATCATACCACCTTTAAGAGCAGGAGCTGGAGTTAAGAAAGTTCTACATCTTCAGGACTTTGAAGTCTAGTTTAATTCCTCTTGCATGTAAAGCCCACAGAAAACTATTTCAAGCATTTTTCATGGCCCAAGAGCCAGTTCTTTAACAATTGATGTTTTGAAGTTAGATTATTAAGAAATGAATTACAAGCCCATGAAAAATTTACAATAAAAGTTCACAGGAAGTGAGTGTAAGGTACAAGGGTTAAATGATGACGAATCTATCTTGTTTGGAGTATGTGTATATGTATATTATTTTAGGTTTTTTATGTATTTTGTGCAGGGTGTCATACTACACAGATCAGACTCAATGATCTTCCTATTTTCAAGCCTCCTCAGCAGTGGGATTACAGGCATGTGCCACCACACCTGGACTGGGTTGCTGGCTCAGCGCACTCGTGAGGCAGGGTGGGGGGGCAGGTGGCAGGGCATGTGGTGCCTGGGATCTTATCCTGGTCCCTGTGTTTGCTTAAGCAGGAGCTTATTCCACTGAGCTATATAGCTGGACCGTACAGTATATTTTATTTTTTAAATGTATCTAGTACAGGGTCTACAGGGTCTACTGCACAGATCAGACTCATAGTGATCCTCCTATTTCGGCCTTCCAAGCACTGGGATTACAGGCGCAAGCCACCATGATCAGTCTACATCACCTTCTCAGGGTGTCCTGGGGGTGGGGCCAGCATGGCATGCCCGAGATCAAACCTGGTCCCTGCACCTGCCTAAGCAGTGCTTTAGTCCACTGAACTATCTGTCTGCCTAAGAGTATATATTTTTGATAGGGATGAAAGATATGACCTTGGATGGACTGGTATCATGAAGGCCTTGACTTGGACTTTATTTAGTGAACTTGGATCCTTGAAGAGCTATGTGTAAGAGGAATATTCATTTGTGCAAACAATGGATGTAAATGGGAGAAGTACTTCAGCCAAACCTGCTTTCCAAGGAGATGGCTCAGTAGAGGATTCTATAAATTAGCAGGTGAGATGAAAGGTGTTTAAGATAGGATAGTGTATATACAAAGTAAGGTGGGAAATTTAGCTCAGTTGGAGAGTTTTTTACAGGTACACTCAGGGCTTGGAGTTTAAATCCTACCAGTGCACTAAGAAAAGGTTAAAAAAAATTAGAGAAGGCCAATTTAAGAAGGAACCGTTTCCACATATCTACCATAACTATAGTTTCCATATCAGAGATACAGTTGAAATGTAAAAAAGAAGTTTTCCCACTATGCTCTTTTGATGATGTTATTTCCAAAAGGAAGCATGAAAAAAGTGTAATGATTTGAGGACAGTAATAAATAAATTTGATGTAAGAACACTTTGTATTAATGTTTAGATCTTTAATCCATTTTGACTTTAGCTTAGTGCATGGTGATAGAGCTGGGTCAAGTTTTAGTTTTAGACATGTAGAAAGCCAGGTTTTCCAGGACCATTTGTTAAAGAGGCTATCTTTCTTCCAGTGAGCTTGTTTAGCCCCTTTGTCGAAGATCAGATGGCTCAGTGTGATCGTAGATGCCTCTGCGACTTCTAATCTATTTGATTGATCCTCAGGTCTGTTTCATTGCCAATACCATGTCGATTTTATCACAGTGTCTTTGTAGTATAATTTCAAGCCAGGAATTGTGATGCCTCCTGCCTTGTCTTTATTGGCCAAGATTGCCTTTGCTATTCTAGGTCGTTTGTGGTTCCCAGTAAATTTTAGGAATGATTTCTCTAGGTCTGGGAGGTATGTTGGTGGCAGTTTGATAGGGATTGCATTAAATCTATACAACAATTTTGAGAGTATAGCCATCTTCATGATGTTGGTTCTTCCTATCCAGGAGCATGGAATATCTTTCCACATTCTGAAATCCACTGTAATCTCTTTTCTTAGGGTGTTGTAGTTTTCTGTAAAAAGATCTTTGACTTCCTTGGTTCAATGAATTCCAAGATATTTCATTTTACACAGTGCTATTGTAAAGGTATTGTTTCTATTGTCTCCCTTTCAGTGTGCTTGTCATGGGTGTAGAGTAATGCTATTGACTTGGGAGTGTTGATTTTGTATCCTGCTATGCTACTGAATTTCCTTATCAGTTCTAGTAGTTTCTTGGTGGAATTTTTGGAGTCTTCCAAGTAAAGTAAAATGTCATCTGCAAATAGTGATAATTTAACTTCTTCATTCTTATTCCTTTTATTTCTCCCTCTTTTCTAATGGCTGTTGTTAATGATTCCAAAACTATATTGAATAGGAGGGGTGGTAGAGGACATCCTTGTCTTGTACCTGACTTAAGAGTAAAAGATTTCAGTTTTTCCCCATTTAGGATTATATTAGCTTTTGGGTTGTCATAGATGGCTTTTATAAAGTTGAGGTAGAGTCCATCTATTCCAATTTTCTGCAGGACTTTGAACATGAATGAGTGTTGGACTTTGTGAAAAGCTTTCTCTGCATCAATTGAGATGATCATGTGGTTTTTAGATTTCAGCCTATTAATATTGTGTATTACATTTACAGATTTTCAAGTATTGAACCGTCCTTGAATCCCTGGGATGAATCCTATCTGGTCATGGTGTATGATCTTCTTGATGATTTGCTGTATTCTATTTGCTAGGATCTTATTGAGTATTTTTGCGTCTATATTCATGAGGGACATTGGCCTGTAGTTCTCCTTTTTGGTTGTGTCTTTCCCTGGTTTTGGAACCAGTATAATAAACATTCCATCTCCTGGAAAAGAAAGTAGGAGGAACTCTTGAAGACACAGGGGTAGGTAAAGAGTTCATTAACAAACTTATATTTGCATGGGAAACACTTGAAGGAATAAACAATGAGGATCAACTCTTTTGAGGAGTTTCTTCATGTCAAAAGAAATTGTCAAGAAAGTGAACAGACAACCCACAAATTTTGAAAAAATCCTAACTAATAAGCAATCAGATGAAAGTCTACTGTGTAGAATATATAAAGAACTAAGACATAACAGGGCCCTCAAAATTAAAGACCCAGTTCAAAAATGGGCATCTGAGATGAAAACACACTTCTCAGAGGATGAAATCAAAGAAGGAATTAAGTATATGAAAAAATGCTCCACATCACTAGCCATCCGTGAATGCAAATAGAAACAACACTGAGATACCATCTCATTCCAGAAAGAACGGCTATCATAAGGAAATCAATTACCAACAAATGTTGGAGAGGATGTGGGGAAAAGGGAACACTTCTCCACTGCTGGTGATAATGTAGACTGGTGCAACCATTGTGGAGATCTTACTCAAAAGAGTAAGACTGGAAATACCATTCAAGCAGCTATCACCCTACTGGGAATTTTCCCAGAGGAACTACAACATTATATCGTAGTGATATATGTGTACCTATGTTTATAGCAGCACAATTTGTGATAGCCAAATCATGGAAACAATCAAGATGTCCATCACATGAGGAATGGTTGAAAAAGTTGTGGAATTTCTATATAATGGAGTATTACTCAGCTATTAAGAATGATAAGCTTGAAGCATTTATATTGAAGTGGATGTCACTTGAACATATACTCATAAGTGAAATAAACCAAACACATAGGTGCAAATACCGTACTTCCAGTATAAGAAGTCAGAAGAAGAAATACAAATAGAAATGTACAACAACAACTGAAGACAATGGAATCAGATAGTTGGGGCAAACTAAACGGCATATGCTGCAGGGTACTAAACAGCTTTTCTTCTGGTTGGTTAACAACCTCAGTTCACAGATCAAATTTGGAGAAATAGAAGAGCTTCAAGGCCATCCAACATTTTGGCCCCAGCCTTTCAAGGTCAGCAAAGACTCAGGGCACAGGAGAACCCGTACTGTAACATCATGAAACTCAGTTGTGCCCCAAATTTTTTGTCTTTTTGAGGCAGGGTCTCACTATGCAGCTCAGGCTGGCCTTAAGCTCACTTTGTAGCTCAGGCTGGTCTCGAACTCACAACAATCCTCCTGCCTCAGCCTCCCAAGTGCTGGGATTACAGGCCTGCGCCACCACGCCCGGCTCCAAGTGTCCCAAATTTTCTGATCAAGGAGATTATGGAGCCACAGAGGAAAGAGATTGATGATGTATATTGTGCCTGGGGAGTCACATGGAGAGTAAACGTTCTCTCACGCTCTCACAGAGAGCAAACTGGTCAAGCATTGGCTGTGACTCATCCACATGGATGACACAGACAAAGGATCTACAGAATAAGGTACAGGACTACAAGATAAACCCTGAGGGAACTTCACTGACCTCATCAGAAACAAAAGCTACATCTTTTGGTGTATAGGTCTTGATTGATCTATCTTGGTCTTAACCATCCATCAAAAATGTATAAAAATGAGGTATATAACATGGGATCATAATAATATGTTGAGCAGTAAATGGCTATAGTCAGCAACTTCTTCAGATAACTCACTATTATTGTGGAATGCTGCACTGTGTTGGGTTGTGTCGTCAAGTTCAGGCACCTAAATTAGCTTAATGACAATGGAGTGCTCATCTTTGACAGGTCTAGACAAAAAGAAAGGGGGGATACAAAGGAAGACTCATGGTGGGTGTGTATAAACAGCACAGTTAGGATAAATATGCTGTGCTTTTGCATAATTGTATGAGAAGCAAGATTTGGACTAATAGTGGGACAAGATATTATGTCAGCTTCTAGTACTATGGTCAGACACTGGGGAGATAACAAGGTAGAGGGTGTTAATTGTTCAATCTGTGATATAAATCAGCTGTAGAGAAATAAAATAGGTGTATAGTGGCACTCTCTTCATTCACTAATTAGAGACATCTGCTATCATAATGCCTGTAGCTATAAAATCATGTATGCATCTTGTAGGACACTGAAACATTACAAAAACATTTTGCAGTGCCTTGATTTGTCAAATCTGTTCTGTTAATTTGTCTTGAAACTGTCTCATTGATATTTGTTCTTCAATAAAAATAATAGTAATAATAATCATAAAAAGGAATTAACGTAGAAAAAAAAAAAAAAAGAACACTTCATATTTGAAGTTCCAAAGAGAGCCTGTAGGTGGCCAGCCTTGGAGCTAGGTATTGAGAAGTTGGAGGTGTGTCCTTGAGTAGTGTTTCTTTGGGGGGAAATCCAATAGCTGCTTATCTGAGCTACTTTCGCTGGCATAGAGAGGGCCTTCCACAGGGAGCTGGATGGCAGTGTTTGATCCTGGTCTCATTTCATAAGGGCTCAGCAAGTCAGCATATAAATGTGGGAAAGACAAGAACATATGGCCATGTTCTGTGGAAAGAACCAAATACTTCAGTTTAGAAAACCTAATTAAAGAAAATATTGGCAATGTTCTTGGACTTTCTTTCTTTCATTTGTTTGCTTCTTTGTTTTCATTGTGTTTGTTTTCAAAATGAGTATTTTGCTTCAGTTGCTATCTAGGTAATTGTTTGTTTCCACATAAGTCATATAGTTTTATAAAGTCTGCTTAACATATTTTACACCACAGCATAGATCTGTAATATATTTAATCACTGCACTGTGTGAATTTAAAAATTTTTTAAAGTTTAAAATATGAGACAACAATTGTACCGTCAAATTCTGCTGGTCTTTTGAAAGAAGTTAATGCTTAAATTTTCTTTTTCTATATTATTCTTATTCTTTTTTCTTTTGAATTTCTTACAATCTGTTTTTATTTTTTTTATTACTTTATGTAATCAAATGCATCATTATGACTACTATATTTGCTGTCTCTATTTTTGTATTCTTTAAAAAGGTAAAAGAATAAAGAGAAAATATGAGATGAAACTTAGAAATTAAACAACAAATGATAAAATGTTTGATAACTGCCAGTCGTTCTGTTAGGCTAAATCCCTATCATTGTTGAGTGTTTTGAAGTATAGAAAAAAATTTTTCACATGTCTAGAAACCAGTGAGTACTTAAAAAGGATATGTATTGTCTTTAGGGATGAAACCTTGCTGAGGCTCTATTTAAGGAAATGATCTAATCATCTGCACTTTTGCATTTTAAGAGAGGCTGCCATGTGTAAGGCACAACTTTTAAAACTATATATATATATATATATATATGTATATATATATATGTATATATATATACATATATATATACATACATATATATATATATGTATATATATAGTTTTCTACTACAGCATCTGTCCTATATAGTGTGTGTGTGTGTGTATATATATAATTGGGTCTCACTACATAGATCGGACTCAAAGCAGTTCTCCTGTTTTCAGCCTCCCAAATGCTCTGATTACAGGCATGCCCCACCATGCCCAGTCTCGATTGCCCTCTCAGAGCACCCTGGGGGAGGGCCAGCACAGCACGCAGGGGATGAACTCCGGCTGGCTGCTGTGCTCTGCCTAAGCAGGTAGAGCTATCTGACCAGCTCATGTAAAAGAAACATTCTGTTTAAATTTTTCTTGTTACATGGCTGGTATTAAATATGACCAGACTTTGCATTTCTGTATTTGTTTAACTTTTGTACTGAATTGAGACACAGACTTCCTAAAATAGTAAAAATAAATCAACACAAATACAACTTCTTTATTATGAAACTTTGTTTGCATCACTACTGAGACTTTAAGAAAATCTCAAAGATTTTGGAAATTAATGACTTGGCTCACCATATCCCTGAAACAAATGCCTTTGGGATGAACATTTGTGTTCTGTACTGAATCAAACCCATGCGCACAGCTGCTTTACAGCACTCTTACAGAAGAGCTATGCTTTCACAGTCCCGGGCTTGGGTGGCCGTTCCTGTCTGTTGGCATATGCTCAGCAACCTGCTGATACTTAGGTTGTGACATCCTCAAGGAGAGTTTTGACTGCTACTAAGAGGAAAAAATCATAATTGTGTAGATCAATGTCTTCAAAGTCTCCGAACTGAAGTTGCACACTACAAGGTATGAGAGGTTTTGATTTGTTGATGTTCACCACTTATGTTAGTGATACTATGCCTGTTAGCCTGGCTAATTTACATTGTACCCTTATGTGATTCTTCTCGGCTTTCCATTCTAAGCTATGATGTAACTGGACAATTACTTCTAAAAATGAGCACTGCAGGTAAAATGTGTTCTGCATATAGGAATCAATCTGTGGTTGTATGCAGAGGTTAGCATGAGACTTCAAAAAGGAAGTCCTTGGCCAGCCAGAAAACTCAGCGGATTAAAGCGCCTGCTTAGATAAGATGGAAGGGCTCAAGGGAAGGGGGGGATTTGATGTCAGGCCTGTCATGCTGGCCCTGCCCCTAGGGCATGCTGAGATGGTGACTGAATCTGAGAGTGGTGGTTCCAAGGAGAGTGACTTTATGAGGAGTGTCTTTTTTTTTTTTTTTTTTTTCCTGAACCAGGGATTGAACTCAGGTCTTTACGCTTGCCAGGGAAGCGCTTATTCCACTGAGCTATCTCCCTGGCCCCTATGAGGAGTTTCCACATGGGTCTCATCATTGTCAATAGAATCTGTGAGTAAAGCAATTCATATTTTGATAGGAAAGTAAGGAGGGATCAAAATAACATTCTAGTTTATAGGAATGTGGATTACAAAATGATTTGTCTATTTATTTAAATATCTTGAACTCAATGAAAATTATATTCAGTTAAATTTGGCTTACCCATGTGAGGTTTCACGTGAGGCTCCTAAAAAGAAAAAGAAGCAAAGAGTCATCTAGAACACTGTTCTTGATATTCAGGAAGAAATACAGACTAGAGATTTGGCTGTTCTGTTGGGATTTAAAGTGAGAGATACAGTCAAAATTAATTTTTTAATAAAAATCCATGAAAACTTCCTCAAAGTAACAAGAAAATATCAAGAAGAAAATCAACCAAAAATTTTGATTTTTAGTTTGTTTTCAGTTACTCATAAATGTTTAAAGTTAGTCATCTTGAAAACTTCCATATATATTATTACTGTGTTAATATTTAATTTTAAATCAACTTAATCGAATATTAGAGTTCCTTTCCTTGTGAATTACTAAATATTTTGTATTCCTTACATTTTATTCAACTAAATAGTCCATACTCTCTTAAATTAATGGACTACTTAGACCTAGAGCTATCTCTGCAACCCTCAGTCTAAATTTTGATTACAACACTTTCAGACTTGAGTCTTTAAACTGTATTGCCAATAAAATTCCTTTCTGAAAGCAAGAAGGGAAATGCTCCTTCATGACTAATTATTATGGGAGTAGAAAGTTGAAGAACATGTCTTAAGCTGGAGAGAGAAAAGAAAGATGGAATAAATAAATACATGAATAAATAAATAAGCCACATAACCTTGAATGATGATTTGAAGGAAAGAGATGCATTTGTGATGCTGTCACATAGCTGTTCCTTGGGCAGGACTTTGCTCTGCTTCTTCAGATAATGTCTGTTATGACCATTTCATCATTGGAAGCCAATGGATTCTGTTTGTTTTTTTTTTTTTTTTTACACTTTCAGTTAGTATAAAAATATGTAAGTAAGAAGAAATAGAAAATGTTATATTTAACTTTTTAGCAACTACTTAAGCACAGAAAAGCCAATTTTTTATTTCATATTTTATGGCTTTGGAAGTGATGTAAGCCAGATTGGATACTGCCTTTCAAAGAAACTAATGTTTTTCAGTTATCCCCCTGAATCTGGAACACATCCATCTTGCAAATACCGATCTTAGGTTTCAGAAACCTCTTGGGTCCCAGTTTATCATCACAACTAATGCTTCTTAAACCAGCATCACCAAATTGTATTACTTGATTAATCTTTAAAAATGTTGGCATTTTATAATTTTGTGGGAGATCACTATCCTTTTTTGTCCTGTAATTGTAGAAGATTTTTTAACCTTTATGATTATGAGCAAATTATAATGGTCATTCCATTTGAAGATAACAACACATTCTTTTGTGTTCCACATATACCTTCAACTTTTGTTTACTTATGAATCATAGGTTCACAAAAGATAAAAGGATATTACATGTACCTTTTAGCAAAACAGGATACCGCATGTTTTCGTATCACAATATGCACATAAAGTCTTTATGATTCAGTGAATAATTGGCTAAGAATGCTATATACTTATTTCTTTTTGTCCTTAAAAATATCATTCATCCATTGATCTTGAATTTGAGAAAATTCTTAGGGGATGCAGTCATCTGAAAACTCAGTGTCAGAGATCCCACTTATACCTCAAATGTAACCATCATTATTCTAGTCTAGAATGTCACTGTCACTTTACATCTGTCTCCTGAATCACCTAATGATTATAAGTCATCCTCCATTGTCAATGTTCTTCTCATTGCCAGTGTGGGAAGAAAAAGATATCTTCATTCTGAACTGTGTTCAGTTAAAGCTAAAACTAACCTAAAAAGCTTGCACCTACAGTGTTATCTGTTTTAATGATGCAATACTTTGATCAACTCTATGAAAACTGAAGAATGATTTAATAGTGATGACTTACTGGTGCATCATAATTTACACAATTCATTCATTTTTCTTTTTTCTTCTTCATCTTGCTAGCATTGCTGGGAACATTCAATAATAATTGACAAAAATACTTTAGAATGATAAAGTACAAAATTATTTGTACTTTAAGATAAAAAGTGTTTTAGATTCATCTTGTAATTATGTGGTAGAATGGGCTTATTCCATTTAAAAACATAAACTTTTTATACCTTCTGTGTAAGAATTTTAAAGGAGAATAAAATGCAATTTTATGGAATACTAATATTTATAACTAGCTAGGGGATATTTTAGCAAGAAATTCAGAAACAAAAATTGAGTCCAGTGGATGCTGTTTATGTATCAAAGTTTAAGCGAGTTGATGATAGGCAGTCCCTTGATATGTTGTTCAACAGATGGTGAAATAAGGGTTAAACCCTTTCTATTGGGATGATGACTTATTCCAAACAAACAAATTATCTCCTGATATCTGTTAGTCAATTTTCCAATTGCTTGGACACACACTTGACATTTGCAATTTAAAGGAGGAGAAGTTTAATTTAACTCAATTTCACGGGATTCAATATACCATCAACTGGTTTCAAGGCAGGAACATTGTAGTGGAAAGTTGTGATGGTGCAAAGATGCATAATTTTTAGTTGTGTGACAGCAGACCATTTGAAGAGTGTGACATAAGAAGGCATGAAGAGGCAAGTGTGAAAGCTGACGACATGCCTACTAGACATAACCTAGATGCTTCAGGCTGTGTGCTGTCTTAGTGGATCTCAAAGTCAATCAAGGTGACAGTCCACCCTGATAAGCACCATTTGTTTTTATACCATCATGTACTTCTTAGTAGCATTGATTATAATAAATTACTTTGCTAATTTCTATATACACAACTGTTAAACTTGGTAAGGGTAAGTTCTCATATTGGCTTTCTGCGTTACTTAGCATGAAATCTGTCTCATAGAGAATCCCCTGTAAGAACTATAAGTGAGTCAAAGTAAGAACTATGTAGGTCAATTTGTTTACCTATCTTAACTAGAATTTATACAATCATTCTATTCTTGACACCTTTATTAGTTACTGTTCTCTCATTGCTCAGAGAAAAGCCCGACACTCAAGATTAGGGAAGGAAAGGTTTTTTAGCTCACAGTTACTGGAGGTTTCATAGTTGAAAGTATCCTGAATTACATTGCAAGACCTTGAGATACTGCCATCCTGAGCTACAAGATCTGGGATGCCACCGTGTCCAGGATGATCTGTTCCACACCTTCAAGAGAGGCCATGATGCCTGGAAGAGAGAGGGAGATGCATGTCATTAGTTTAATGGTTTGCGCCTCTCTGGCCCTGCCCCTCAAGCTGTGCCCTGGTCCTCTGGCCCCTCCCCTAAATATGGGCGCTCCATGATTGACATGAAGCTTTGGGGGAAAAACTAGGTACAAACCACAACAGCACATTCTGAATTTACGCTTTTAAAACACAATCCTTTACATTTCAGAGAGCTGAAGCCATTAATAGTAAGTTAGGCAGCATATCTATGGAATTCTGAAGCCAGATTCTTGGATTTAAGTCATGCGAATGGCCCTCATTAGTAGACTTAGAGCAAGATATCCAGGATAGCTTCTTCATGCCAGTTCAACTTTAATTTTGAGGCAATATTAATACTTTCTCAGGGAGATAATTTTAAGGAATAAGTGACATCATAATATGTTCGTCATATAGTAGGATTTGTATAAGAATTTGATGCTATTATCATTAAGATAATTATTATATTAACCTAACATATGGGCATCTATTACTTCTAATCATTTCTTTTCATTTTTTTTTCTGAAATTGATCTAGACCAATGTATGCCACATAACAGTACCCAAATGCAGCAAATTAGATAATTCTTCTTTAAGCTGAACATCCTTACCATTTAATTATTCTTAATGATATTAATTTTTCCTTTGGTTAATTACTTTGGTCACCTGTATATGAGTGATCAGGATTGGTCTGTCTTCTCAAAATTGATTATCTTATAACAGGGCCCTCAAATTTAAAGACCCAATTCAGAAATGGGCATCTGAGATGAATACACACTTCTCAGAGGATGAAATTAAAGAAGCGAACAAATATATGAAAAAAATGCTCCACATCGCTAGCCATTCGTGAAATGCAAATAAAAACAACACTGAGATATCATCTCACTCCAGAAAGAATGGCTATCATAAGGAAATCAACCAACAACAAATGTTGGAGAGGTTGTGGGGAAAAGGGAACACTTATCCACTGCTGGTGGGAATGTAGACTAGTACAACCATTGTGGAGGTCAGTATGGA
>PVKA01035667.1:0-22429 GCA_004027165.1 Ctenomys sociabilis
AAAAAAAAAAAAAAAAAAAAAAAAAAAAAAAAAAAAAGAAAGAAATGACAGAATCTAGCGGACAAAAACTGGTTCAAGGCTATGCTGAGTCTTTCCTGCTGTGCACGCTCTCCCAGCCAGAGAGGATGCCTGCTCCAAGCCCCAGACCATTAGCAATGAATCTCATTTTCCCAGAAGGAACATTTCACAGTCACCAAATATGGAGCTGGCCATCTTCCCTAGAAATCAGCCAAAATTAACATAGAAAAGGCAGTTTTCATCTATTCCCTTCACCAAAGTTTTCCTCCAGTGCATTATTTGAACCCACCGTTTTCCCAGCCAGGGTTACTACCCACAGGCCTGAAAAAAGTGGCTCGCACAAGTGCCTCAGTGTGTGAAAGCTGTGGTGCTACTTCTGCACTTGCTTATTAAAATTTCAACTCACTTAAAAATCCTGTTATTTAAACATCCAATACTGCTTTCTCCTGTTGCTGCCCTCCAGGGTAGGCTATACTCTCTGGTGTTGTGGCGCTTATTGTGCTTATGCTCTGGCTATCTTCTTGCATGGACTCAGTGTCCACGCTGATGACCCCTCACAAGCCTGACTTCTGTCTCCTCCTGACCAGGCATCTTCAGTTGCCTCTGCAGCAGCCACCACTTCCACAGTCACCTTATACAAGGTGGGCAATAGGGTACTACTCAGATCTCTATGGTGAACATCCGACTCCCTCAATAGACCCACTGGAGACTCCTAATTCCATTATCTTTCCTCATTTCTTCACCTAACTTCTTAATTTCTTCCCTTATGGCAGGCTTTCATGTGTGTGTGTGTGTGTGTGTGTGTGCGTGTGCGTGCGCGCACATGTATATCTACCTTAGATGTCACTGTTTATAATTTTTACCTCTTTCCTAGCAGTGCCCTTGATCAGCTGCCAACTCCATTTCTTATCGACCCCCCAGGAGCTTGAGTTGACAGGGTCATCTACTTGGTTTCCACTAACAGCTGTGTGTAAAGAGAGGTTAAAGAAGAATTTACATTGAAAACCAGCATGCAGCTCATGAGCTGTGAAGTCAATGCTACACACTGACTTGCATTCATACCAGAAAGGTAATATTTGTCTCCTAGGAGCAGACTATCTCCTCCTGTCTAAAAATAATCTATTTCCGTAAAACTTGGATCCCTTTCCTTGTCTTACTTGTGCATTGCTTTAGTGACTTATTGTTACAGATTAGCACAATACTGAATAAATGAAAATACCAAAAACACATTCTCTCCATTTCTAGGGGCAGAAGTCCAGAGGCATCTTAGCTCATTGGTCCGGGCTCTGTGTCTCTCTCCTGTGAAGTTACAAGGCTGATCTGCTAAGATTCAGCTGAAGCAGGATCTACAGCGGAATAGTTTCTTGCAGGCTGTGGGCAGAGACCTCAGTGCCTCGCCGTAAGGGATCTTCACAAAGTCCCTACGCTTCCTTGGAAATGGCAGGTGCCTTCCCCCAGAGGAAGGCAAGAAAGAGCAGTGAAGAGAGAAGCACAGAGCCTTGGTCACCTCATCTCCATAGTGATATTGTATAATTTTTGTCAGATTCTATTTATTATGTAAACCAACCCATGCAAAACAAGCAGTTCCATACGATGAGATTGATATTGATAAGGTCACCAGAGGCAGCTGTGCTTGGCCTGTGGGTGCGCTGCAGTCGTTATATTTTACTTAATGGTTTAGAAGCATTTCGTAGGGACAGCCATGTTGTCCTTTTTGAAAACATTCTCTTATACACCATCACTTTGGGTTCAAGAATCCTGTTACATACTGTCTCTTGATGATGTTAAAATTCTACTCTGGCCCTTACCTCTTTTGTTTCTCTCTGCCTCAGAGATTTCATCTACTTTCATAGCATCTACATACTGATAATGTTACAGGAACATTAAATCCATGATAATAACTGATCCAACCCTAAAACCTGCTTCCCTCTGAACAAAACTGTGGGAATTTATCAATTTATACTAGCTAAGTATAAATTTGCTACAAGGTACTATTGAATAGATACTCCAGCTATGTTCCCTGCCAGAGGGGTTCTTAGGTGATTAAATAAAAATGCAATAATGTGTTTATTTATTTATTTTTTGGTTGGTACAGAATCTTGCTAAAAAGATTGGACTCACAGAGCTCCTCCTGTCTCAGTATCCCTAGCACTGGAATTACAGTCATGCACTAACACACCCAGAATCCCGAGTCCCGCATGGCATGTGGGACTGGGAATCTTGAGGATCACTACAAGTCAGAGTTGCATAGTGAGACAATAATGATGATGATGATGATAAATGAAGCATGATCAGCATCTACAGATCATGGGGGATGAACACATTGCCACCAGTGTTTTGCATGAAAAGCAGACCTGAGATAATTATAGGACAGTGGTGTAGAACTTTAAGGCAATCATAGGCGACTGAAATATCTAATGGTAACTGGACCCAACATTGGTGTAACCCACAATAGGATAAATTTCTCCACAAGCAAAGAAAGTGGCAGGCACTCACAGCTTTTGTCGAATTTTTATATGATGGGAGCACAGCCTGCAACAAAATGCCAAGATTTAGCCATTAAGGATCTATAGGATTAGGTACTTTTCTTGTTTCTGTAATTTTTTTAAGTAGCCATTTTGTTTTCCTGTAAAAAGGATGCATCACATAAGGAAACTGGCTCTGACCAAGTTGGCCTGTGGGAAAGTAATTAACTCTTTCATGCCTTTCAGGTGTCATTTGGTACAACTTAGTATTGTTCTGCGGTTACAGCCCTTATTATGATGCTAAACACATGATCTTCTTTTGGCTCAGCAGATTTTACCCATTTCTTAATTCATTTACCTTAGAGCATGTAGGCCAGGGTTGGTGAAGCTATGGCATGTGTGCCCCCAGCAGGCTGTTTGTAGTTTTAGATGTTTAAAAAGGTTCACCATCACTGAATGGAGCAGTGTTTCTCAGCATTTGCAGAAATTGTAGATTGTGGTTAATGGTTGTCCACTGTGCAGAAGGTTAGACAGATATTTAGGTAATGTTTGCACAAGACAGTGATCAGAGTCTGTAAAGTGTAAATGGCACCAAAGCCGCATTTGCTACCCAAGTCATATTTTGTGTTCCTAGCATAAAATCTGCCATCAGTTTAGATTTAATCATTTACTATATCAAAGTAATTTTTTTTCTCTTCTGTGGTACTGGGAATTGAACTCAGGACCTTGTGCTTGCCAGGCAGTTGCTTACACCACTGAGCTAAATCCTCAACCCCAGTTTACTATTTCAAAGTTTTAAGTCTTCGAATAGGTTTTAATTTGCATTTCTCAAATGACCAATGCTGTTGAACATTTCTTCATATTTTATTTGCCATTTTGGAATGGTATCAAGTCAACTAATAAGAAACAATGGAGGGACTGTGGGGAAAAGGAAACCCTTCTCTACTGTAGTGGGAGTGAAAACTGGTAACACCTCTATGGAAATTAGTGTGGAGATTCCTCAAAAACTAGGATTAGAGGTCCCATTCTACCCAGCTATTCCCCTTAAGGGTATTTGTCCAGAACTGAAGGCATCATACCATTCGAAGAAATATTCATGAACCCATGTTTATAGCAGCACAATGTAACATAGTTAAATCTTGGAAAGAACCCAAGTAACCAAGGAATGGATAAAAAATTATATTTTACACAAGGGAGTATTACTCAGCTATAAAGAAAGGTAAACTCAAGGCTTTTTTAGGTAAATGGATGCAACTAGAAACCATGCTCGTAAATGAAACAAGTAAGACCTGCATGCATAGATATCATACTGTCTCCCTAGTGTAAGAACATTAAAAAGTAAATAAAATCTGAAAGGTACAATGGGTTCTATGAAAGGGAAAAAAAAACTTTTTAAAGGGAAGAAACAATGTGATGAGGGAAAGGACAGAAGAAACGAAAGAAAGAAAGGAAGGAAGGGAAAGCACTATATATGTATATGCATAGGATAGCTTGGAATAGTACTGCTCGTTTCTGCTGCTCTGGTGAAAGGAATTAATGTTTAAATTTCTTTTCTCTTTCTTTTTAAAAAAATTTTGACCAATTTTGTACACTTATACCTAGTAATCTGAACAACTAATTGGAAGATAACAATATTCAAAATAATAATTATTGTCAAATTCTATTATTTGTTTAGTGAAATTCTGCATCATTTCTAATTTTTTTAGTATTTTCATCAATTTAAAAAATTAAAGATTTTAACCTCTCAATAATGGGTTTTAAATAATAGTGTAATACATCAATTAAAATAATAGTGTAGGGCCATCCAGATAGCTCAGTGAAGTAAAGGGCCTGCTTAGGCAGCTCAGGGACTGGGCTCAATCTCCAGCCTGCCGTCCTGGCCCCACCCCTGGGGCATGCTGAGCTCGTCACTGAGACTTGGGGTGGTGGGGGTGTGTGCCTGTAATCCAAGTACTTAGTAGGCTTCAAACAGGAGGATCAGCATTAGATTAGAGACTCTAATCTCTAGTGAGACTCTATAGACCCTGTACTAAATACATAAACAAAAAATGATAACAGTGTAGTTGTGATATTTAATGAATAACTTGCTTCACTGGAACCAGAATTTGGTTGTCACTTAAGATGCAAAATGGTGGACAATAGAGATAATTTATAAAAATTATACTTTATAAATTTATAAAAACTATAAAGTTGAGGCAAGGACACTTCTTATAAGATCTTTCTCTGAACATCAATCAGCTTTTTGGAGCTTCTTGAATTTCTAACACAAGTCAGATTCATGTAGGATTCCACATAATTTTTAGTTTTTGTTTTAATTAAAGCAATGAAGAGCAAAAAAACACTCAGCTAGCAACTTTAATGCCAAACGTTGCTTGGATTCTATACTGCTTCTTCCTAGTTTATAGCAATGGTTTGCCTAAAACTTTGATCTCATGTTTTCAGTAGCTCTCAGTTGCTGAGCTTTAAAAATTATTCAACTTAGTTTCTATAAAACGTCTTCTGATGCTCATGTTTACTGTTTTAGTGATGTATAAATTACCCAGTTACAAGGCTAAGTTCAGCTGAGGAGATGGCAGAAACACAGCAGATATTCCATAACTGATAACCACGCTAGTGAGAGCAGCTGAGTTCTGACTGCACCACACAGCAGTCCAGCCAACAACATCCACTGATAAAAGATACAGAGAGTGCAGGGCCCGGATGAATCCACCATGGAAACTTGAGAAGAGTTTCTGTCGAGCTGACTTACTAAAAGGAAACCATATTTTTTGAGTTCCAATTCTTTTGGTCTTGCTGCTAAAAAAAAAAACCCTTAAATTTCTATCATTAGAAGATAGTCAAGAAATTCTTTAATCTAGATGTGCTTCACATGCCATGTGGCTTTCTCTTTAGGGGCATAAAAAGGCTGTTATACTTCCAAATATTGCATCACCATTTATGGAAGTAAGTGACAGTGAGTGACAAAGACAAAAGTATAGCAGCTATACTAGCAAAATAACCTTTCCTAAGAAGTCCTTTGCAGTGTTCTGATGACTTCCCCTGGCCCTATGTATCATATAAACTGTCCTAGTTGGAACAAAGTCTGACAATTGGTTATCCCAGGAGAACACTGATGCCCCAAACAGAGCCAAGGATCAAGATTCTGATCAGGAAGAAGAGAGCTCAGATACCACACAGGACAATGGCAATATCTTTGGACTCCTTTCAGATTCTGCTTAAGGTAACTCAACAACTGCTTCCTAAGGAAACACTTCCTTGACTGCCTCCCCTCTCCTTCCTGTTGTACCTTCCCACACACTCTAGTATGTAATCTGCGAGTGATTTTGCTTTGTCTGGGGGATAATTTAATGACTCTTTTATGTATAAGGACTGTTGGAGGGCCCCTTCATCTACTTCTGCTCCCTGAGTTATTTCTGGCATGCAATAGGTGGCTCACTATCTGATGAGTATTTTGTGTGTTTAATGAAAGAACAAATGAGCAAGTGATTACCATTCCACTAACAGAGTCTCCCCAGAAGAAAGGCATTTACTGGTGCTTTGTATCCTGCTCTACTGTAGGCACCTTCAAAACTAGCATATTGTCCCCAATCAAAGATAACTTATCTTGCTCACTAAAATACTTTCCACTCTTCACTTTTTTTAATTAAATGAATGGATACATGGTCAATGTCTTAATTATTTCATTTTCTGTAAGACTTAATTTTCTGAGTTAGATACTTATGAATAATTTGTTAGACAAAGTATCGATGTTTATTTTTTCCTTCAGAACCCTATTTTCTTTCTTGCTCTTTCATTGAATTTTATACACTAACACTAATTGGAGGGAAATGGGCCACATCATATCCAACTCCCTTACTTCAGTTGTGGAGAAACTAAGGTTAAGAGAGGTTTACCCTATTTTTAAAATTATATACAAGTCCTGACAGAGACATAATAGAGCCCTGATCTTTTTTTTTTTTCAGAGTTTTGAGTTTTATTGTCACTCCTCTCAAGCCTTGACAGCAAACTTGCGCAGAGGGTAGAGCCCCTCCTTCCGCTGTTGCTTCTTGGTTTTCAGCTTTTCTTCATGCTTATTGAGCCGGCGGCTCATGGCTCGCGTCTTCTTGGGCCGCAGGTCCAGGGGCTTGTACTTCTTACCCTTGTAATATTTTCTGAGGTTTTCTTTCTGGGTCTGGTTGATGACAGTGAGAACAAGGGCAATGGATTTGCGGACAACTCACATCTTGGAGAGCTCGGACGCCACGCCGCCCGTCACTTTAGCGATGCGCAGCCGTGACAGCTCCACCTTCAGGTCCTCTAGCTGTTTCAACAACTCTTCTTCTTGCCACGAAGATCCCGAGCCTGAATCTTGTCCATAGTTGCAAAAGAAGCCGCCGATGCCACCTGCTCCGAGAGAAAGAGCTAGAGCCCTGATTTTGATATTTGTTTCCTGTTTTCTGTTCTATTCTTTTATGTCATGTTTCTTTGGAGCAACAAGTAATATACAGCAATGAAAAAAGGTTCTAATTACCACATGCATTTAAAATTACTGTTTGTGGTTCTTGGTTGTTCCATCTGTATTAGAATGGACAGAAGCTAGGATTGGAGGCCTCATGCAAGCCAGATATTCCTTTTCTTGGTATTTTTCCAAAATAACAGAAATCATCATACCACAGCAATATATGTGCACCCAGGTTTATAGCAGTGCAATTTGTCATAGTTAAATCTTGGAAATAACCCAAATGCCCATTGACTGAGGAATGGATAAAGAAGGCATATTTTTTTGCACAATGGAGTATTACTAGGCTATGAAAGAGATAAATTGGAGGCTTTTATTGGTAAATAGATGCAACTAGAGACCGTACTCTTAAGTAAAATAAATCATACCTGCATGGGCAATATTGTATTGTTTTGCTAGTGGAAGAACATAAAAGGGTAAAGAAAATCTGAAGGGTACGATAAATACTGTGCAAAGGAAAACTATCTGTTCAACTGGAAGGAAATACTGAGATGAGGAGAAGGACAGGAATGAGAGAAGGGGAGGACAGAGATGCACCTATGTATGTAGAAAGTATGGCATGGGTAATTGTACTGCTAATTTCTGCTGGTCTATTGAAAGGAGCAGGGACAGCAAGACAGCTCCGCACACTAAGTGCCTGCTTAGGCAAGCTCAGGGAGCAGGGTTCGATCCCCAGTACCACAGCATGCTGTGCTGGCCCTGCCCCAGGTGTGCTGAGCCCAAGGCTGGGCGTGGTGGAGTACACCAGTAATCCCAGCACTGGGGAGGCTGAAAACAGAAGAATCACTGAGTCTGAGCTGTCTAATGAGATCCTGCACCAAATAAATAAATAAATAAGAACAGTTAATGATTATTTTTTTCTCTTCCTTTAAATTTCTTATGTTTTTTCCAATTTTCATGCATGCATCTGGTGACCTAAACATCTAATTTGAAGACAACATGATACAATATGGCAAACATTGCCAAATTCATATTATTCTGTTTAGTGAAATTCAGTATGATTTCTAATGTTCATTAATATTATTTTATACTCTCTTAAAAAAGAATTGACAAAAGAGATATTTGTTCTTATGTTTATAAGTGGGAAATAAATACTTCCAGATTGACTAATTAAGGTTAATATTTTTATAATTAAAGTTCTTTACAATAATCTTTTTGTTTCATTTATCATCTCTAGTAGGAGTTTACCCATAGTTTTGAATTTCACAAAAATGTGTGTGAAACACTGTTATTTTGCCAGGGTAATCATAATGAAATGCCATGCACTGGCTGGCTGAATCAGCAGAAATATGTTTATACGCAGCGCTGCAGGCTAGAAGCCAAGAGCAAGCGTGTGCAAGATCGATTCCCTCGGAAGCCTCCTTCCTGGGCTTGCCGATAGCCGATACCTTTTCTCTGTGTCCTCCGCCCCTGCTTGGTCCTCTGTAGAAGTGTGTTCCTGATGTCCCTCTTTATCTCCTGTTCGTGAAAGGACACCATTCAAATTGAATTAGTGCCCACTTCAATGGCCTTGTTTTTAACTCAATCACTTCTTTCAATGTCCTATCTAAAAATACAGTCTTGCTCTGAGATACAGACTATAAATTTGGGATGGAGGCATTTCAGTCCATAGCTAAAACCCATCTTGTAATTTCTGCAAGAGGTCTAAAGAAAGATCCAGGCTCTTAAAATAATACAATAATATTCTTTGTGAAAAAAATATTATTAGGACCTTAAAGGTTTCAGGATGACTGTGAAAGTCAGTACTCTAATTTTAGGATACTATAGTTAATGAAAGCCTGTAAAACAAATTACAGATTGAAATCCAACAATTAATTTATGTTGACATTCCATCTTTTTCTGAAGACATGTGATATCCAATTGATGTGCAGTTTATCTATCTATATGAACAAAAAAGGAATACCCTGGGGGGAAATTTAGCCCCCAATTCCACTCTTTGAAATATTAGGGACTTTTCTTATGAACTTCCTTATCAGTAGAATAGATCTGATAGCGGCTTTATGTATTCCTAGATGACTGTGATTAAGTGACAGTCACTTAGTAATAAATGTGTGTCATCATCATTTTAACACCACTCTTTATTTCTATTTTTGTCCCTATATTACTGTATCTCACTTATTGGCAAAACTCACCATTTTCCAGGAAGTTTTGAAATTTGAATATGCAATTTGGTTTTATAATCTTAAGTTAAATATTAATCTAATGCATTTTGCAATGTAGCCACTCTGATGCCAAAAGGTAACTAGCCAGCTAAGGCACAAAAGGAGAATTTCACATCCAGCCAAAAGAGTGAAGTGGAATTATGGTTGTTTCTTATGAGCTGGGCAGCAAAAGGGCAGTCCTTCTTCGTTCCTGACCCTACCTGGAAAGGTTTATCTGTTAAACATGGCTTTATTCCAGCTCCCTTGGAAATGGCTAAGGGACTGAAAAATTGTCCATGTGTTGCTTAATTACCTGCACCTGTCTACATAAGAACATCTTCTGCGGTAATTATGGATCTGGTGCAAACCATCATGCATGGGGCTTTATTGTGCTTCAATTTCCCTTCATATCTCAATCCAGTCCCAGGACTACCTTTTGGCTTATGAGCACCCCTATTCAACACAAAATAAATTGGTTCCACTCAAGAAGATTAGAAATGGTGGGAATTATAATTTCCCCTTATTCCTGGCAACGATATGCACTATTCTTAACCAGTAGAAAGCACCCAGGAGAAAGAAAGGAACAGATTTGTTTCCTTCAACTAAGCTAAAGCTCTGATAGTGATCCGGCTTGACACTTGCTTCCAAAACCACCCTGATGTGGCTCACTGAAGCTGCTCCTCTGGGGCTAGAGAGACCAGATTGGAAGGGCATCTGCAGGAAACCTTGCAATTCCTCTCCTGGCAGTGAACTCTGTGCTTTCAGTTGCAGCGAGGAATAAGCAAGCTCAGAATCTCTTGGGCTGTGTGACAAAGGAGGACAGGGGATGGTTCCAAGTAAGGTTGAAGCTTCTGCTTCCTAGCTTCCTCACATAGCTCCATCTGCCTCTTCGGAGACCTCCCATCTCCCACTGTGTGCAGCTGAGTTTCAAGCATTCCTGGTGGCATAATGATGGAGACAAAGATATTTCCTCCAGTTGTCAATAGTTCCCCTTTCCTGAAACTCTCCCAGGGCCCTCATCCAAGCTTTCTTGCTTCCTACAACCGGTCTCTGCATACAGAAAGTCTTTATTGGTGCTTCTCACTGATGCTCCTCTTAGTTTCTAGGCCATGTGTATCTAAATATAAAATGATACTTTCGTTGTTTTGAAATGTCATGCCCTTGGAAGATCTGTCTGTTGAAGCATAGGACTATTCTTGCAACCGGAGGAGGGGATCACTACCCAGAGCAAGAGCCAGACTGCTGTGTCTAGATACTTAAAAAGACATTTGGAGGAGGAGAGCATCTGGAAACGTTGATGAAAATGGGTTTGGAACTTCTCCTTTGATCAGGAAATAGGTGGACCATAAAGCGGCTGATGCACGCTGCTGCCTGCAGCAAAAGCGCGTTTCGAAGCCCAGGCATTCTGTTACTCCAGAAAACACCACCAGAAGTAGGACAAAGGCTGAAAAGACTCAACACTATCTCATCACTGTCCTTGGCTCAAGCCAAAGGGACCGTATGTTCCCTTCTGTACATGACTAGCCATTTGTCTTTTACAAGTCAAACCAACAAACTTGGCCCAATGTTTGTAAGTATACATTACTCTTAAGGTATAACACTTTGGCAAGGGTTGCGACTCAGTGGTAGAATGAGTGTTGAGTGTGCATGAGGCCCTAGGTTCCATTTTCAGGACCCTCCAAAATTACAAGCTTGCTTATGATATGTTTTGTTTTTCTGCAGATATTTGTAAGTCTCTTAAAAGCAAAGCCATGGAGTATGCCTCTTCACGTTAAGTATGGACCCACACAATAAACCAGGCCAGGCATGCTGACATAGTAGAAGATTTACTGGGGGCATCAGGCAAGCTGGCTGCTTAGTGGACCAAGACAGCAGTGAGGAAAGGGGGAACAAGAGATTTTATAGCATCTTTTAGGGCCAGTGATCCCAGGCTGGAACAGCTGAGGGAGAGCTAGTCCTGGCAGGGCTACCTGGTCTGTGGGGGACCTTTAATGTTAACAAAGGAGTTTTTGTGGTTGCTTGGCCAGGTCAAAGTCAGGCAGACCTGTTCTGCAGTTTTGGGTTTGGCTCTGTGTGGGGCCAAGGGGGAGAGAGCTTGGGGGCAGGGTGCCTGGGAAACCAAGAGGGAGAGTGTTTGGGGCAGGGTGCCTGAGAAACTTTGAATCCTTACCTATTACTTTGCACATCCTGTATTTTATGGTTCCTGAGAAACCAACATATTTTATTAAATTGGAAAGTGATGCAAATACATCAATAACAGATGCTTAGTATTGGAAAAGGTGTTTCATGTTTTACCATTTGCTTGGATTTTGTTTTTAATTTTTCCTATTTATTTTAGAACCACACAGGACAAACAAGAAAACATTAAAGTGGTTCTTTTCAAAGTCTGGGAGATAGCGGAGATCTCATGCTTCTTCTAGTACAATAGAGTAACAATGACAGTGATGACAGAGAAGTAACTTTATCAGAGAGCAGCAAAACTCAGAGGAGCATTCACAAGGCTTGGAGTCGGGGCTTCAGTGCTGCGCTCTTGTCTAAGGCATGTGTAGACCACAGAAGTAACATGGCTCCAGGGAGAGCAGCCAGAGGGGCTGGTGACCACATAGATGACACAAGCAGCCCTTGGGAGTGAGCATCTCCACTGAGCTCATTTCCTGAGGGAATCTAGGATTCTAGTCTCAAGTCATAACTGATTAAAACGAATATTATTTTGCTGCATTTGTATCTACAGGGAAGACAGAAAATGTAACTATGCCCATCCTAACATATCTAGTGAACATACAACTAATTATATGGTGGTCTGGGGCTGGGGAAAAGAGAAGGGGGACTCGTTCAGAAGACTCGGCTTGATTGGAAATGATGGGAACTTCATACCATGTAGAGGCTGATTCATAACACTTGGCAATATCTTGGACCTTTTTCTAAATCAAAAGTGAAATGGCAAATTTAGATGCTTGACTACTTACTACACTGTGAAATGATTACATGCAGCTATCTATGACATATGACTGTAAGATTACTTATTACCCTCCCAGTTACTTGTATCCTGTTCCCAATGTTTGTTAGCAAGTTTGCCCTACATCCAAAAGGTTATTGGCTCTATCTACCCTTACTTTAGGTTTTTTTCTACACAAACTGAGGTTTTTGGAACAAGATCCACAGCATTCTGTGTAGACAGCCTTGGTATTATTCAGGAGGAGGTAGGAGCCAGAAAAACAGAAAGACTTTGTTCTCACCAGTATTACAGTTCTGTAGTTGATAATCGTGCAGGAGATATCATACCTGGCAGAGGTTTTAAAAAAGCTTCCACTGATCCTTAAAAAAGAGATGCATGGTACTTAGTGGTGCTCCTTCTTTATTTTCTCATTTAATAATGTGTTTAAAAAATAAATATACACATATCTATATAGATGTATACACACAAAACACATATAACTACATATACAAATAGGTAATACAGACTAATAAAAAGAGAATAAGAAAATGTATTATGAATAACTTGAATGAGAGAGTACAGGTAAGTAATACAAAATATCACATTTTAAATAGAAATAATTCTTAAGTCCCTTCAGCGGTAGCTTTTGCAAACCACAACCAGGTGTCCCAGCTGGCAGTATCTTCCAGACTGGTGCACACTGGTAGGTAGATGGGATGTTAGGCCCCTCTTGAGTTCTCCATGTAACTGACTACATTTTTATAATGAGTAATGTCTGCACAGGTTCTTTTTGACCTCCCTAGGATCTGATCTCACCTGTATTTCCCACAGTCTTTCAGCAGCCAGACTTACCACTTCTCTTGGAAGTTGTTAGCATTACTTTTCTCTCATTGCTGGGACAAAATACCTGACATCTAGATTTAAGGAAGAAAAAGGTTATTTAGCTCACAGTTTGTGAAGGTTTTAGTTCATACTCAGCTGGCACTAATGCAGAGTGGTATATGGCAGAGGGCAACAGTTCATGGCAGCAGAAAACAGCAAAACAGCAAGAGTTAAAAAGGAGGAACAGCAGCAGAGGCAGCAGCAGTGGTCGAGCAAGTCCCTCTCTCTTCCTTATACTACATTCAGGTTGTCTGCCCCAGGGCAGCAGTAGCACTCACTCCCACAATCCCAGCATTGGATCATCAACTATTCACAAACTCTAAGGGCTGGCCAAATAGCTCAGTGGATTAAAGTACCTGCAAGCAGGTGCAGGGGCTGGGGCTTCGATCCCCAGGCCTGCCGTGGTGTCCTCATGCCAGAGGCACACTGTGAGGGCAATTGAGACTGGGCCTGGTGGTACTCTCCTGTAATCCCAGCTCTCGGGAGGCTGTAAACAGGTGGATCACTATGAGTTCGATCCAGTAATGAGACCCTGAACACTCTGTAGACCCTTCTTTAAAATACAAAAATAAAAACAAAAGAAGCCTCTAGAAGCCGCCCCACAACTACATGAGGCTTTAGGGGGATATCTAAACACAAACCATAACATAATACTCTGTCTTATGTACCTTTTTGGGTAATGTTAACAAACCATTACATCTCAGTGTTTTCTCACTTGTAAATTCAGAACATTTCTATGAAGAAATCCTTAAGTTTTTACACAGCTGTAACTGTCCACCATGATACATCCAAGTAAAAATAAATGAAGTGGAATTTCATTTATTTTTTCTTCTTGTGACATTCATACTAGAAAAGTACAGTGTCAAATTATAGTAATTATTAATTCCTCTTTTATTCTTCATTAGGAGGAGAGTGTTTTCAACTGCTTATGAATGGTGACCATTTGGTATCTTTTCAAATGTTAAACTTTGTGTAATTTTTATCACTTATGGATATAATGCAGAAGCTCATTTGTGACAAGCCATAGTCTCTCAATAAGATAAAGGAAATAAGCACATTACTGAAATCAGGGATATTAGGAGAGACCCATGTAACAATTCATTATCTTTTAAAAAATGAAGTCACACATTACTGCATTATCTTTAAAAAAAACTGAGGCACACATAACTTGGTGGTGATTTAAAAGAACATGCTTGGCTCTTTAAAAGAATAACTCTGAAGAAATATTACATTACAAATGCAAACAGATTGAGAAAGCTGCAGTTGCTCACTGTGTATTGGCAATATTAGATCATAGATCTGCATTCTGAGTAATAAGATTCAAGTTTCTAAGAAGAGAATGAAAAATTATACTCCATCTTATTTGTTTATTATTCAAACAAGTTAGTGATTTATGCCACTTTGAGTGAAGTAGAAGTGATAAAGAAAATCTTTCTAAGGGCAGGAAACATGGGGTCGAGGACTCCATGAGAACGCTGAAATGAAATGCTTCCACCCAGGACAAAGATGTACAAGAACTCCCCTCACTGGTGGGGAAAGGGCCAGGGACTGGACTCAAGTGTGTACCTGAGAGACAGTTTCTGGAAAGAATACAGAGGCAGGATGAAGAGAAGGAGAAGCAAAACTGGGTGCATCAGAAAGCAAGGAATGACTAGAGACGTGCACTCCGCCAGGGCAGCTGTCCGCAGAGGTGAGAGCCGGACATGTGGTGGGCAAGCGAGTTTGCTGGCTCTGGTGGAGACAAAGCCAGCAGGCGCCAAAGCTGGGCACTGACCCCTTGGCACCAACCCTTCTTCATGTCCACTGGTTATCCCTCCTGCACCCCTTCCTCCTTTCTTGTCTCTTCTCTCCTCAACATCATAAAAAACAACAATAAAAACAAACAAACAATCTTCTACTGGTCTCAGTATTCTTGTTATTCTCAGTTGGACATCTGCGCTGAGAAATTATATTATAGTGAACATGTCAGAACCAGAACTAGTTTCAAAAATTGACATTTTCTAACCCTATAGAGAAGGAAAAAAAGCATAAGAATGCGTCATCCTGAGCCAGTGTAATCCTAGCATTTGAGAGGCTGAGACAGGAGGATTTCTGAGAGTTCAAAGCAAGTCTTAACTATATACTGAGTTCAAAGATACACAGAGCTACATTTTAAAACTTAAAAAAAAATAATTTTTTCTTGAAAAATGACATTGTCTTGACTTTAGAATATGCAGTTATGATCAATAGCATTCATTATTAATCTTATACAAGCATCTACTTTGAATTCAAACTTAAATATTCATATTTTCATTAACAAATTTAATTGTAAATATAAGTAGTCATGCACTAGACTCTAACATGTGTTTAATCTTAAAGATCACATTTAGTGACATTATACATTTAACACTTAATAACATTAAAATTATTGAAGAATATATAGTTACATTGCTGTCACAGGAAGAGGAAGTGACGGGGAACTAAAACTACTCAAGAAGCGGTATCATGTGCACTATGAGCACTTGCTAATAAAAAGTTTAAAAAAAAAAACCCCTAAATCCTATCAATCACTGAAGCTATTAAAGTGCAGTAAGTGTTGGGAACCAGAAGCATTAAGGCTGTTTCCCTCTGTGGTCCCCGGCCTCCTTTCCACACACCGCCAGTGCCTTTCCCATCTGTAGTAATCAGTGTTTGCTTTCAAGTTCGATTCCCTTCAGGTTCTGTACACGGCAGCACACACAACACCTACATATCTGTCCGGGGTTTATTCCACGTGGCCTGCTGTCCTCTAGCTGTGTCCAGAAATGTGTATCACTCACAGATTTTTGGTTATGGCTGTATAGTATTCCCTTGCAGACAGATATTATCTTTTCTTCATTCTTCATTCTGGACGGGGACCTCGGCTGACTGCATACCTTCGCTATTGTGAATAGCTCTGCAGTCAACACGGACACCATGCATTGTGTTTTTCTCTAGATAATTCCTCATGACTCTAAAATGTGTTCTGGACAGTATTATTTAAAGTTGGTTAATTAGTCCTTTCTGCTATCTCTTTGCACACTATGCAGCCTTACGTAGTCCTCTTTAAATTAACTTTTTTTTCTCTAGTAGAAATTGAACCCAGGACCTTCATAATTTCCTACAAAACCAACAAACCTTTAGTATTGAGACTCGGTCTTGCTAAGTTGCAAAGGTGAGACTTGAACTTGGCATCTTCCCGCCTGTGACTGTCACATTGCTGAGATTATAGCCATGTGCCATCACAACTGGCAAAAATGGATTCTTTATGGGAACAGGAAGAAAGAAAGTGCACTTTACAGAAGCACAAAACGTATTCAACTTCTTTTCAGTCTACTCAAGCATGCTCCATGAGTTAATTCTCTGCAGAAATAAAAGAGGAATCAATTACCTTGCATGATTGCTCATAGAATCATCATTTTCATTTTGGGAAAGCTCTTGGGTGGGAACTGAATTGCTTGTGTTACTTGGAAAAGTGATTAGGTAGCTCAGTGGAATAAGTGCTTGCCTCGCAAGTGCAAGGTCCTGAGTTCTATCCCTAGTGCCACCAAAAAATAAAAATAAAATTAAAAATTTAATAACTAAAAGTGATTACATCACAGATTTAGCAGCCACTTAAAAGAATAGGTGCATCCACCTGCACTTGCTTGTGTGGATGAGTCATGAACGAGATTCTTGATTATTTAGAAAGATTGTCATTTGAGTGCCATGATTAAGGATGAATATCACATGTATGATGATATCATACCTATCTTGGTCACCATATCATACTTTAGGAGATAGCATGGGGACTGCTGTTTTTGTCCATTTGTGCAACTCATTGATAATGCTGTGTTCTTTGGAATGTTTTGATACTTCCACATAATACAACTAGGCACAACAGGACTTCTGAAATGAATTCTGCCTCTTTCAGATGAATAAGGATCTTCCTCCAGAAACATGTTTGAGAGTGATAGTCACCAAAAGAAGAAGGAAGAAGAAAAGAAGAAGAAGAAGAGGAAGAGGAAGAGGAGGAAGAGGAAAAGGAAGAGAAGGAGGAGGAAAAGGAGGTGAAGGAAAAGGAGTGGGAGGAAGAAGAGATCCTGAGAGCCACTGTATCTCACCGCTGAACTGCGATGCCTCGGTATGAGCAGATTGCTGAAGTTAGTTTCGTGTAACTACAGCCCCGCTGGCTCCTCTGCCCAGAAGCAGCCATGAAGTGCAGCACTGTGCCAAGGGAATTAATAACTGATGGATGATCTGACCTTCACAGAGTGGTGGTAATCATTTGCTACTTCAGCCACCACATTTTGGCTTATAAAAAGCCTCTGCTGGTGCCAAATCTGTAATTACTTTACTTAACAGTGATGACATGCGTATCTGTTCCGCAAGATCCCATACTGATGCTTCTGTTGTTGGCTAAAAACCACCCAGCACTTGAGGTAATAACCTCATTTCTGCATCTGTTTCTCTGCAGGATGGACCTTTGAATTCCCCCCTTTTTTTTCTTTTCTTTTTGTTTTTTTTTCTTTGTAAGTTAAAAGAAATTTAAACATCATATTTTTGTGGGTGCATGTGGAAGGGGTCTTACTTGAGCAACTTCATAGTTGCTTAAATACAACTTTATATGTTTGCTTAAGTCAGGCTGAGGAGGTGTTTGGTGATAGAATATGTGCTTAGCATGTGCAAGGCCTAGTTTCAATCTCAAACACTGAAGAAGAAAAACAGAGCAAATGAAAAATTATTTTTGTATCCATGGAATAATCTTAGATTTTAGATCCTGAGCTGGAATGATAACGTTGATACATGTATGTGATGTATGCTTGTGTATATTTCTGTGATCAAGTAGTATTTTGACAGAAACTAGGGCCAGATATCTTTCAGAAAGATGTCCTGCTACTTGAACTAATAGCAAAAACACTTTTATGCCTTGCATATAGGAAAGACAACAAATAGCGAACTTCTGGAGTGCTCAGTGAAAACTACTCAGTGAGAATCCAAAGGCCTAAATTACACATAGAAAGTGTTGTAGGTGACAGGGAGAATAAATTCAAACAAATGAATCTCAAGTGGAAAGATCTATTATAAAAAGGAGAGACATCCTGTTAAATTTACCTATAATGCAAGTGTGCCTAACTGGTGCAGTGGATTCATTCTAACATTTTTTTTTTTTTTAAATCTTTCATTTCTTGGGAACATAATGAGAATTAAGAACCACTCTGATTTTTATTGGCTTTTTTGTCTGATAGATATATTTTTTCATTTCAAGCCACCATTTATATTTTACTTGAAATATGTTGCCTTTTAAAATTGGGTTGTGCAATTTTATGTCTGACAAAGACTATCTCTGCCTTTTCATAGAGATGTTTTGGCCATTTGTATTTAATCCAAAAAATAATAGAATTAAGCTTAATAGGATGTTTCCTATTTTTTTTTTTAATGTATTTAGTAGAGGGTCTACAGGGCCTACAGGGTCTCACTATACAGATCTGACTCATAGTGATTCTCCTGTTTCCAGCTTCCCAAGCGCTGGGATTGCAGGAGCGTCTGCTACCACGCCCAGTCTCAATCACCATCTCAGCATGCCCAGGGCCAGGTCTGGCACCGCATGCCAGGGATCAAAGCCCAGCCACTGTGCGCTACTTACGCAGGGCCTTCAGTCCACTGAGCCAGCCCAATGTTTATTATTTAAAAGAACAAAAACCATTTGTACCTGTTGTTTTTTGTTTTATATTTATAATCCTTGTTTTCAAATAGCTATCTTCTTAAAGAGATTCATATTATACTCATTATTGGATAAATACCAATAGGTAGTCCATGTAGGTATTTGTTCTAGGGTTTTAATTAACCCTGAGATTTCAATTCAATTCAAGACTCAATGCATCTTTAATACATCAAAATCTACTTTCTAGTGATATTGCATCATATCACATATGGTGCAAGAATGAAAAATAGCATGCTTTTTCTCGCCTTTCATATTTTTTTTTTTTGTTTGTTTGTATTTTAGGAAGGGTCTACAGGGTGTTCAGGGTCTCACTCCTAGATCATACTCATAGTAATCTGCCTGTTTATAGCCTCCCAAGAGCTGGGATTACAGGTGCGCACCACCACACCCAGTCTCAACTGCCATGTCAGTGTGCCCCAGGGATGGGGTGGGCAAGGCAGGCTCAGGGATTGAACCCTGGCCCCTGTGGTTTCTTGCAGGTGAGTTAATCTACTGAGCTAGTTCACTGGCCCTCCCTTTTATATTCTTTGGGTACTATTTTCATGCATTTTTAAATCTGCCTGTTTGCCTGCCTGTATTTTGAGATAGTCATTTGTATTGCATACTAAATATAAGATATACTGTTAAGTAAATGTTTATTATTTATGTGTTTCTATTCCTTATATTGTATATGTCTCCCTCTGTTCCATTTTTCTTTTCATGGTAGAAATTTTTTGACATTAATTTTAATACGTATCACCTAACAATTTTCTTAATTGTTAGTTTATTTAAGTAATTATTTCACATATGTTTTTAAAGGAGTTTTTTTTCCTGGTTGCAGACCTCTGGGTAAACAGTTGTTTTCCACTTTAGCTTTCCCTCATCAGGAAGTAGAAGCGGTCATTTCCTTCTTTTCTTGTTTCATTGCTTTCATTGTGTTGTAATTAGTATGATGTTCTCCAGATCTTTGTTTCTTTATGGTAATTGGTGTTTTTTCTTTATCACTGGTTTTCAGATTTTGATTATACTATCTCTTGGTGAGGCATCTCTCTTTTTTATATGTAATAATTCTTTTCTATTAACTTTATTGAGAAACAAATAGCAATGAGACAGTTTCAAAACTGATTAGTAGGACAGTTTCAATAATTAATGCATTGCATATTGTTGTCTTCATAGTGGTTATTCATAGGACAAGATGCAAACATGATATCCCGTCCAAACACTATTGGTACAAATCTTTCTTTGCAGTGAATTAAGAGAAAGTAGCTGCATATCTCTCCCAATTATTTTGTTTATACAGATACAAAATGGTCTTTCATTTGTATTCCTTTTTTTGTTTAGTTTTGTCAGAAATGGGTATTCCATTGTCATTTAAACATTGTAGGTGCATGAATTCAGCAAAATTATCCATAGGACTGGCAATATGAGAAGTTGTTGACTTGCGCCTTTTACAGCTTTCTTTAGGTGCTTTCTAAGAGCTCTGTCAGCTGTTTTAGCATATTCATTTATAGTTTCCTTAAAATTTGGAAAATTATATTTCTTCAATATTTTTGCCTTCTCTCTGTTCTACTCCTTCTTGCTTTGAGACAGGGTCTCACTGTGTAGTTCAGGCTGGCCTTAAGCTCACTTTGTAGCTCAGGCTGGTCTCGAACTCACAGCAATCCTCCTGCCTCAGCCTCCCGAGTGCTGGGATTACAGGCATGCGCCACCATGCCCGGCCTATGATAACAATATCATGAAAATTATGCTCTTACCTCCCAAACCATTGATGTTATGTTTACTGACTAACTTCCTCCTCCTCTTCCTTTTCTTGCATCTTGGAATTGGGCTCAACAGCTCATAGTATGACACGATCACTGAGCTAGTGAGTTATGTCTTGAGACCTTTTCCATTATATTTTGAACCTGGGTCATATTAAGTTGCCCTTAAGGTTGTGCCTGCTTTCCTAGAATTCAGGCATATGATACTTTATCTGATTTTCCTTTTTGAAGTTTATATGAATTTTTTTTATGAAATGCATAATCTGCTATTGATTTCATTTAGTGTATTTTTTTGTTTTAAATGTGTTTTAATGTCCCATATGAAATTTTAGAAATACCTTCTACTTATGTACTCAGGACGATTATGTGGTTCATTGATTGCCACTTACCTTTTGTGTGGATGCTACACGTTGTCCAAGGTTCATAGCTTGATGTCCTCATTTGCCTTGCATAAATTTATCTGTGATCAGTGGCATTTTCTAGGATTTTTCTACCAAAATTTGCTAAGGTGCTTTTGGGGAGATTTTAACCTTGATCTAGTTTTAGTATCAAAGTGTAAATTTATGAGAAAAATAACATGGTGCCTCCTGCATTTTTTTCTTCATACTGGCTGGCAAACCACTAAATATGCCCAGTTCTCTATGAGTTCTCAAATATTTTCAGCCTACTGATTTCCTGGGATTATTTCCTTATTCTTATAAATAGAGCAAGGAAATAAGAATTACCATTTTTTTTAAAGTATGCTATATGTTTGCTGTGCAGCAAGAGTTGAAGGGATTCCTCTAGGAAACAACTTCAGAGATCTTTGTATGACAAATTTTCCTTTCCAGAAATTACCTGAGTTTTCAGATTTTTCTATATCTCTATCCAGTTTGGCAAGGTTACTGGCATCTTCTATTGCTACTGGGAACCTGAAACAGAACAGTTCATGCTGGAGTTCATGAGTCCCTCTTCTATTTTTATTTCCTTAAAAACAAAGTTCTATATCTTGTTGTCTAACATTTGAAAATAGTAATTTAATATATTTCTTGATCTTTCAAGAGTAGAATAAAGCAGAGCAGTTTGTTTCTTTATTCTGGCTAAAATTATAATTCTCAAAATATTTTGACATTCTTTTACTCGGCGAGTAATAATAAATAATAATAATCATTATTATTATAATTAGAAATGTTCTGAGTAATTTTACAAAAGTCCAAAGGAATGGAAGAAAGATACATGTAATTTTCAAATAATTAGTTTTTGCACTACTCATTGTCTTTAATGGGTAGTTTCTGTAAGTGAAAATGTGGCTACTGAAATCAGCGACACTGATGAAATGCAATCAGTGCTGGTCCTATGAAAACATTTTGCTATGTTCTCCATAAATGAAGTTTCTGGAGACCAGCCAGAGACAGCGCAGCCGACTCCGCCATCCTCCTCCATCCCGCCCACGCCCGCCCAGCCCCAGAGACCGGCCAGAGACAGCGCGGCCAACTCCGCCATCTTGCTGCATCCCACCCGCGCCTGCCCAACCCCAGAGATCAGCCCGAGACAGTGACTGACTCCAGCGGCCTCCTGGATCCTGCGCCAAGCTCTCCCAGCGAGAGTGAATTTACAGGACTCAAAGGCGTCCCAGATCAGTGGCAGTGTGGTGAGTCTGAGGGAGAGCCTTTGGCTTCTTCCCACACACGCTTCGTGGATCACTGTCCCCAACCCTCCAAGCCAGTGACTGGCCTGAAACCTCAGGACCCACTCACCAACACCTCCCCGGATCCCCTGACCTAAAGCCCACTGATTGAATGGGAATTTCCCCGATTCTCTGGATATCAAAGGTCAGTGAGTGTAGAACCTCAGGCCCATCGTGCCTGAGATACATTTCCCAGGGATTAAGCTGCCCGTCACCTCCCGTGGCCGGGTGACAGCTCCAGGCACACTGTGCCAGAGAAACACTTCCAGGTGATTACTGGTCCCACCCCACAGCCCCAGACCCAGTGCAGGTCGGCCTGGAGTGAGAACTCCTAGCCTGCCACACCAGAGGGACATTTCTCAGCAATCCACGGTCCCACGCTAC
>PVKA01035668.1:0-22424 GCA_004027165.1 Ctenomys sociabilis
ATCTTGGATGAACAATAAAGAGCTCTCACAGTAATGGTTATGAAATATATATGATGAACCCTTATTTAAAAGGTCATTGAAGATTTCTATGAAACAGTACCAATCTTATGTAGGGTGATACATGTATTTTTTTAATATATATGTGTGTGTATGTGTGTATAAATGACAGGAAAGAAGTAATACAAAGTCAACGAAAATAGAAGTATACTTTTTAAAGCGTCTAATACTAGGACAAGATATCATATGATGTATCTTAGATAAATTGTAATTCAAAGATATAGTATGAATCTTAAAACAAAAAATAAGATTAAGCAATATTCAGAAAATAAAACACTAATTAATTTTAAATAAATTGTTTCAAAACAACTGAACTAAGAAAAAGTTTTCATGATAGTAAAGACATACTAAGAATAAAACATAAGATGCTGTAATGACAAATAAATGACTATCACTTCTGACAGTTTGGAGATAGGATATCACACAAAGTTGTCGTACGTTGTGGACATGGATAATGAAAATGACATTTGCTGGTGGCCAGGTGTCACCTGTGGGACTGAGCTACAGCTGTTTCCTTGAAATCCCCCCTGTAGTCCCATACGGAATCTTGACCCATAGGGTGCAAGAGAAGTCCATCTGTAGAGTGTGCTGATGGAAATACTTTGCTGCTGTATACAAAAGAGTAACTGAAAGACTACTATTGTATGCCTCTTATTCTCCTGTGTTTGTCTGCCCTGCTTGGTCAGTTAATTCCCTTCTCATTCATTAGGTTGTGATCATTTTGCTCCCATTCTAGAACATCATTTAGTAGTTTCCGTAGGCTTGGCTTTGTCATGAATTTCTTTAGTTATTCTTTGTCATGGAAGTATTTTACTTCTCCATTATACTTGAAAGAGAGTTTTGCAGGGTTTATCAGTCTAGGTTGGAATTTGTTTTCTTGCAAACTTGAAGTACTTTGCCCCATGCTCTTCTTTACTTGATGGTTTGTGAAGAGAAATCTGCCATTATTCTGATGGATTTTCCTTTAAGTGTGATCTGTTTCTGGTTTTTTTTTTTTTTTTTTTTTTTTTTTTTTTTTTTTTTTTTTTTTTTTTTTTTTTTTTTTTTTTTTTTTTTTTTTTTTTTTTTTTTTTTTTTTTTTTTTTTTTTTTTTTTTTTTTTTTTTTTTTTTTTTTTTTTTTTTTTTTTTTTTTTTTTTTTTTTTTTTTTTTTTTTTTTTTTTTTTTTTTTTTAGCGTCTTTTAGTATACTGTTCCTGCGCTGAATTTCTGGGATCTTGATTATTATATGTCTGGGAGTGGTTTTAATTGGGTTGATGCTATTTGAAGTTCAATAGGCTTCCATTCTCTGAATACCAAATTGTTGCCACATATTTGGGAAGTTTTCTGCTATTACTTTTGCCCATATTCTTTTTATATCATTTGTGCAGAGTCCTTCCTTCTCATTGATCACCATTAGTCTCACATTGTTCATCTTTGCATCATCTTGCAGGTGATGAGTTATTTTTTCCTGCCTCCTAGTTGTTCTTAAGAGATCTTTGCTTATTTTTTCCACTAGCTGCAATGGTGTCTTTAAGGTCAGAGAGTCTATTTTCACTTTTGCTCAAACGGATTTGCCAGCTTATGATTCAGGCTTTAATTTCCTGTATATCACTTTGCATCTGTTTCATACATTCTATTTCTTTCCTATATTGCTTATTCAGGGATTCCATCATTTCTGTATTCTGCTCTATTTTTTTTTTTTTTTACCATCAGTGTATTCTTTAGAAGCACTTAGTACTTCTTTGATTAGTTATCATCACATTTTTTTATTTCAGAAATTATTTCTGATTTGATTTCTTTTATACCTCTCTGCAGTTGTTTCTTCCAAAGCTATTATTTCAGAGATTTCAGATGTGTAATTTCCAATTTTCTCTATGCTGCCATCTTCTGCATTTGTACAGTGTGGACTCGGGGCCTGAGACTGCTTTCAGTTCCTTCTCTTTGTCATTCTGTACACCACTGACTTTTGACCTTTGGTGTAGAACTTAGATAGAGTTATTACCTTAGCACCAGGTCTGGATCTACGAAGTTCAGACTCCTCCAGGTGGGTGTGGCTTGGGTCTGGCTGCTATGCTCCACTTCTTCCTGCTGCAGTCTTGCAAGTGAACCCTTTGTGTCACTCTGGCAAGATGTTCTGCTCCTGAATCAGCTGAGTGGGTCTTGACCCTATCCTCTTGACAAGGAGTTCTGCTGAAGGGTTCCACACTGGGCCTGCACTCTGAGTCACTTCAGGATCCAGCAGCCTGGACTGTCTCACTCACGAGCCGGGCCTACGCTCTAGGTAGCTTCAGGGTCCGCCGGCTGGGCATCTCAATCACATGCCAGGCCCGGGCTTTAGGTCCAACATTTAATTATTGTTAAAGAAATTTCAGTGCTATTTCCAGATTCAAACTTACTGATCTTTTATAACACCTAAATATAGCAATTTTTACATATGGGTTCGATTTATTTTACTCATTAGTATAGCCTCTAATTGCATCCATTTACCTATAAAAGCCTAGTGTGAAAACTGGAAACAATAAATAAAATCTGAAAGCTACAGTAGATAGAATAAAACAGAAAAAAAGTTAAAAATAAAGAAAAAACAGTTGAGATGAGGGAAAAGAGAAAAGAAAGAAAAAAACTGGGAAAAACATGTAAGTATATATACAAGATAACACAGTTGATTGTACAGTTGATTTCAGGTGGTTTGTGAAAGACAACAGTTAATGTTTAAAATTTTTACTTTTACCAACTCTATAAGCTAATGTCTGTAACCTGAGCAAGTTCATTGAGGACAGTAATGTGCAATATAAAAATCACAGTTCAATATGTTTCGTCTTGTTCTATGTCTATCATCTTTAATGACTCATCTATTATGTTTATGTTCTGTTTAAAATAAATTAAAAAATAAAAAGAACAAGTAAAAATTTAAGATATAGTGAAAGGAAGAGTTAATGTTGAATTTTTGATCAGTGTTGCCAAGAAGGTAATCTGGTAATTTGAGCACCAACTTAATGATGGGAATATGTAATATGACAGCCATTGTTAATTTTTAATTCCTGATTTTAAATTCTGTACCATTTTTCTTTTTTATGTTATTTTGTCCTGTTTAGTTTCTTGTTTTTTTTTCTTTTTTTTTTTTTTTTTTTTTTTTTTTTTTTTTTTTTTTTTGTCTTTACAATATAAAAACAAAAATAAAGTTTTTAAAATGTAGCAATTTAGAAATGGCAGGACAGCCCATGAAACTATAAATGCTATTAAGATGTCCTTGAATAACACTCTAGACCTTTGGAAATGAGGTTCTATGAAGGCATCAAGTGTTCTATCCACAAACAGAATTTATTAGCAGAGTTTATTATTGTCCCAGGAATACATATTTCTTGTTATTATTAAATGCTCTCATTATACAAAATTAAGTATGTTTTATTATAACTACTTTTACTACATCTTACATTATCCAATGCTGAGGTATAAAACAGCTATCATCATCATGTATGATTTGACTCTCATTATGTATTTAATTTTATTTTGTTTTGAAAAGTAAAAGCAAAGCAAGAACAAAAATAAGAAACAAGACAATACATACGTTACAGATTTTCAAACCAAGAATTGCTGATTAACAATGGTTGATATATTACCTATCTTATAGTCAACTCTATTGCTTAGTTTTTTAATTAATTTTATTGAGAAACATATAGCATTGAGACAGTTTCAAATGCGATTAGGACAGTTGCAAAAATTAATACATTACATATTGTTGTCTTTGTATTTGTTATTCACAGGATAAGATGCAGACATGATATCCTGTCCAAACACTATTAGTACGATTTTTTTCTTCTCATTGAATTAAGACAAAGTAGCTGTACATCTATCGTAACTATTTTAGATATACAGATACAAAATTGTCTTTCATTTGCATCCCCTTCTTGGTTTAGTTTTCCCAGAGTTGGATATTCCATCGCCATTAAAATATTATAGGTGCATGAATTCAGCAAAATAATCCAATATTGTCCAGTAGTCCATAACAGTAGTGGGTTATCCACAAGACTGACAGTGACAGAAGTTGTTGACTTGAGCTTCTTACAACTCAGCATATTAACATAGCATTATTTTATATACCTCATTTTTATACTTTTCTGCTGGGTAGTTAGACCAAGATAAAACAAGACCTATATAACAAGAAATGTAACTTCTGTATCTGATAATGTCAGTGAAATCCCCTCAGCATTTACCCTGAAACCCTGTACAGCAGTTTGTAGATCCTTTGTCAGTGTCATTCATGTGGATGAGTCATGGCCATTGCTTGACCAATTTGCTCTCTGTGAAAGCCTGAGAGAATGTTTTCTCTCCATGCAACTCTTGTTGCTCAGACCTACAAATATAATTATGTAAGATTGGATATATCGCTGATTATCACTTACTTTCAATAAACTAAATTTTTGTTCTTGTCTCTTTTTTAACCGTTTTGTAAAAAATTAGTTTTAAAGACAGTATAGTAATAATTGATATGACATGAGGAACAGTACACATTTAAAAGACCAAGATGACAGGCATTCAAGCATGTTTTTGTATTACACATTGCTGTTTGATTGTCATTAATCCCACTAAACTTAAAAGGAAGGCAATTAAATATTTACAAAAGATCATTAAATATTTTTGCTTTAACATTTTCTGCTTGGCAATGTGGTACACCCTTGCAATCCCAGCACTAGGGATGCAGGAATAGGAGGACCCTTGCAAGTTTGAGACCCATCTGGGATACAAAGTGAGTTTGTGGCCAGCCTGAAATGCATAACCAGTCCCTGTCTCAAAAAAGGCAAATAATAAAATAATGAAAGAAAGAAAGCGAGAGCCTGTGCCAATACACACACACACACAAAAGACTGACAACAAAAATATACACTTTTCCAGATGAATCTTAGAAGAAACTTATGGAGAAGTTATGTGCCAGTTGTTAATAATAGTAAAGAGTAATGAACTTCAAATTACTTTGAGGAAACACACCTGGACCTTTCTGACCAAGATCTGTTGACTTTGAATGAAATTATTGACCTCATAAAACAATGTCACCCCATGGTCTCGCAATCAGAATCATCTTTGTTGCTCAGACAGGAGTTGGAATCCTGGGAAATCTTATGCTCCTTTACAATTATATCTTCATTCCAGACCCTGATCAACGGCTAAAACACATACATCTGGTTATCAAAAATTTAATTTTGGCCAACTCTTTGGTTCTTCTGTGCAGAGGAATTCCTCATACAATAGTCATCATGGGGCTGCGATATTCTATGGGTGATATTGGATGCAAATTTGTCTTTTATCTTCATAGGGTGGCCTGGGGTGTGACTCTTGGTACTACCTGTATCTTGAGTGGATGCCAGGCCATCACAATCGGCCCTAACCATCATCACAGGATGAAAGTCAAGGCCAAAGACCCCAAGTACATGGCACTTTCCATTACCATCTGCTGGATTCTTCACATGTTGTTGAACAGTGTTTTCCCTATGTACATTACTGGTGCCAGTGAGAGCACCAACAGCAGCCAGTATAGACATCTTGGGTACTGTTCCAGTATAGTTATTGAAAGAATGGAAAATTTATTGTACTCTGTGATCATGTCTTCCATTGATGTGTTGTCTTTGGGGTTTATGGTGTGGGCCAGCGTCTCCACGATGCTCTTTTTGTATAGACATAAGCAAAATGTTTTTCACATTCATAGCAAGAATCTCTCTTTCAGATTCACTGCTGAGACCAGAGCTACCCAGACCATCTTCATTCTGCTAATCACATTTTTCTCTATATACACCCTGTCTTCATTCTTTACCGTTTATATGTCTTACTTTGATCAACCTAGTCCGTGGCTGGTGAACATCAGTGCGCTTTTAGCTACCAGCTTCTCCTGTTGTAGTCCATTTGTGCTCATCAGCAGGGATGCATATTTCTGCAGGCTATTTTGCCTACTGCCAAAAGAGTAACAATTTCTGTAAGGTAATCATGGATTATAAATGTTATGTAGTTTTTTTTATTGTGGCTGAGACAAAATAGTCAGTGTACAAAATGAGAATAAGAAAGATGTTTAACTGTTTTTAAAAGATTCGGCCCACAGTTGGCTGGATGAAAAGCAAGATGATATCTCATGGGTGCACTACATAGGAAAAACAGAAAAGGTGAAACTTGGCAAACAGAATTCAGAAAGCAGTATGCAGCAAATAACAAGCAACAAACAGTGCTGCTGAGGGTTCTTGCTGGCTTTGGAATGCCTATCCAGGGACAAGGCATAATAGCCATAGTGCATGTTTCTGAAGAGTGCTTCCAAAGGTTGCTGTTCCCCAAATGGTTAATTGCTAGTTATTGAACCAGATATATTGTAGACTCAATCAGAAAAATGAAAGAACAATTCAGCAAATTTTTTCTAGCTTCCCAAATAAACATATGTTAAACAAGTCTTCCTTTTTCCTACTTTACAGAGTATACTTCTAACACAGAAGATTAGAACTTGGGGTTTTACTCTTGTTTTTACTCATATATTCCTTTGCAATGATGTTTTATCAATCTCCTATTTGTAAGCTTGTTCCCTTTTGAATTCCCACTTGATATACAAAATTTTTGAAATCTATTTGTGAGTTTTACTCATTCATTAATGTGGTTCACTATTGGTCAACTTGTAATGCCCAAGTGAACTGAATCAATGTAGTTCAAGTTGTGGACGGCCTACCTGGGGATTGTTGCTGACAGCATAACTGGAGAAGTGGAGAGGATAATGCAGTGCTGCTCATTTTCCTGGACAATCTCACCACAGTAGTTTGCCTGATGTAAACTCAGTTTGTCTCATCATAGGCAGACCATACGTCTTCACTGTTGCTGAGGACGCCAGCGGTTGCTTTTTGGAGTGCTCTGGTTCTTACCTTGAGTATTGTCTCCTGGTTCCAGTGCATATCTCTCAGCCTCCTGGCACAGAATGTTTACGTATCTGACACAGGTCTTCTCCTGTCTACCACTGACTTTTCAAAACAACTAGCTCAGACCATAATACACACATTCAAGAGGTATTGGTGTGCACCTGGGGCCTCCAGCTGGACTCATTGAGAACACTCCTGAGGGTTCTAATTCCTTAGCTGGAAACACGCAGGACATTGAAGACAATATTCAATATAGTAATTATTGTAACTGTCCTACTAACCTGTTTTTAAACTGTCATCACTATTTGTTTCTCAATAAAAATGAATAAAAACTAGTAAAACAAAGGTTTTGATCATTACCAGACCCTTTCAAAAGATCAGCATTAATTGACAATTATCCAAATGCATATGTAAATAACCTTTTCCCTTCTTTCATTTGTCCTTTCCTTATCTCAGTTTTTCCTTCAGAAAACAATTTCTTTTACTTTCACAGTATCTATTGAGCCTTTTAGACATTAATCACTCTTTTAGGTTTTCACATTCAGAAGAAAATACAATATTTGCCCATGTGGATCACATTTATTCATTTGCCAATGTACTTTCTACTTGCATCCATTTATCCACAAATGCAAAAATTATATATCTTTTTTATTGCTGAATAATACTCCACTGTGAGTTTTACCAGTTTTTCTTCTGGCATGTTACTTCTGATTTTGAATTGATTTTTGTGCAAGGTTTGTGCTAGATTCACTCTTCTGCACATAATTAACTCAATTTCCCAGTACCATTTGCCGAATATCTCCAGTATATGTTGTTGGCTGCTTTGAAGTACGTAGAATTGTTTCTTTCGATTCTCTTCCATTCCATTTCTCAACATGCCTGTTTTTCCACCAGGAAAATGCTGTTTTTAGTGCTATGGCTTTAGTATAACTTTAGCTCTGGAATTGTAATATCTCCTGTCTTGCTCTTCTTATTTTGGATTCTCTTTAGCTATTCTAGGTCTCTTTTTGATCCATATCAATTTTGAAATTCTCTATTTCTGTGAAAAAAGTTAATGGTATCTTTTATTAGAATTGCACCAAGTCCGTGTACAATTTTTTACAATAAGGCCATTTTCACAAGGTTTATTGTGCTTATCTAGTAACATAGGGCTTTTCATTTTCCGATATCCTGATATTTTCAAAGCAGTGCCAGTGTTTCACTTACCATTGTGTTAAACGCTAGACATTTAAATAATTTTGCAGTTCTTTTTTCTTTTGTTTTATTTTTTTGGGTTTTTTTATTGAAGTACAAATATCAATGAGACAGTTTTAAGATAACTTGACAAGATGGATTTGATAAAGTAATACATTGCAAACTGTTTTCATAATGTTTTGGTATCATAGAAGGTGCATACATGATATTATACTCACAGACATTATACTGTATGTCACTTATCAGTAAATTAAGAGAGTGTAGCTGTTTGCATATCTTATTTTTTATACCTGAATTACATCAAAGATTCAATAATTAATATTTACTACCTTGATATTTTCCTAGTGGTTGTCCATAATACCAGAAGCTGACATAATATCCTGTCCAACCACCATTACTGCAGATCTTGCCTGTATTATACTATGGAGACTGTACGATATGTAAACAAGTGTGTCTAGTTTATTTCACTTATGAGGATATGTTCAAATGGCATTTACTTCAGGATAAATGCTTCAAACTTATCATTCTTAACAGTTGAGTAATACTCCATTATATAGAAATGCCACATCTTTTTCAACCATTCCTCATGTGATGGACATCTTGGTTGTTTCCAAGATTTTGCTATCACACATTGCGCTGCTATAAACATAGGTACACATATATCACTATGATACAATGTTTTCAGTTCCTTTGGGAAAATTCCCAGTAGAGGGATAGCCAGCTTGAATGGCATTTCTAATCCTACTCTTTTGAGGAGTCTCTGCACCGACCTCCACAATGGTTGTATCAGACTACATTCCCACCAGCAGTGGAGAAGTGTTCCTTTTTCCCCACATCCTCTCCAACATTTGTTCTTGGTTGATTTCCTTATGATAGCCATTCTTTCTGGAGTGAGATGGCATCTCAGTGTTGAGGAACCTGTTATATCTCAGTTCTTTATATATTCTAGACAGTAGACCTCTGTCTGATTGCTTATTAGTTAGGATTTTTTTCAAAATTTGTGGGTTGTCTTTTCACTCTGTTGACAATTTCTTTTGACGTGCAGAAGCTCCTTAAGAAGAGTTGATCCCAGTTGTCGATTCTTTCAAGTGCTTCCCGTGCGAGTATATGTTTGTTCATGAACTCTTTGCCTACCCTTATCTCTTCAAGAGTTCCTCCTACTTTCTCTTCCAGGAGATGGAGTTGTTCTGTTTCAATGTTTAGATCTTTAATCCATTTTGACTTTAACTTAGTGCATGGTGATAGATCTGGGTCAAGTTTTACTTTGAGACATGTGGAAAGCCATGTTTTCCAGGACAATTTGTTAAAGTGGCTATCTTTCTTCCAGTGAGCTTGTGTAGCCCCTTTGTCGAAGATAAGATGGCTGAGCATGATTGGAGATGCCTCTGCATCTTCTAATCTATTCCACTGGTCCTCATGTCTATTTTGTTGCCAGTACCATGTTGATTTTATCATAGTGGCTTTGTAGTATAATTTCAAGTCAGGAATTGTGATGCCTCCTGCCTTGTCTTTATTGGCCAGGATTGCCTTTGCTATTCTAGGTGGTTTGTGGTTCCAAATAAATTTGTGGAATGATTTCTCTAGTTCTCGGAGGTATGTTGGTGGGAGTTTGATAGAGATTGCATTAAATCTGTACAGCAATTTTGGGAGTATGGCCATCTTCATGATGTTGGTTCTTCCTATCCAGGAGCATGGAATATCTTTCCATTTTCTGAAATCCTCTATAATCCCTTTTCTTAGGGTCTTGTAAGTTTCCATGAAAATATCTTTGACTTCCTTATTTAAGTGAATTCCAAGGTATTTCATTTTCCGCGGTGCTATTGTAAAAGGTATTGTTTCTCTTGTTTCCCTTTCAGTGTACTTGTTATCTGTGTAGAGGAATGCTATTGACTTTTGAGTATTGATTTTGTATCCTGCTAAGCTACTGAATTTCTGTATCAGTTCTAGTAGTTTCTTGGTGGCATTTTTGGGGTCTTCCAAGGAAAGTATCATGTCATCTGCAAATAGTGATAATTTAACTTCTTCTTTTCCTATTCTTATTCCCTTTATTCTCCCTCTTTTCTAATGGCTGTTGCTAAGGATTCCAACACTATATTGAATAGGAGGGGTGATAGAGGACATCCTTGTCTTGTACCTGATTTAAGAGTAAAAGATTTCAGTTTTTCCCCATATAGGATTATATGAGCTTTTGGGCTGTCATAGATGGCTTTTGTCAATCTATTCCAATTTTCTGTAGGACCTTGAACATGAATGAGTGTTGGACTTCGTCAAAGGCTTTCTCTGCATCAGTTGAGATGATCATATGGTTTTTAGATTTCAGTCTATTCATATAGTCTATTACATTTATAGATTTTCAAATATTGAACGATCTTTACATCCCTGGGATGTATGATCTTCTTGATGATTTGCTGTATTCTATCTGCCAGGATTTTGTTGAGTATTTCTGCATCTATGTTCATGAGGGAGATTGGCCTGTAGTTCTCCTTTTTGGTTGTCTTTCCCTGGTTTTGGAAACAGTATTATACTTGCCTCCAGAAATGATTTTGGGAGGACTGTTTCCTTTTCAACTTCATTGAAGAGGTTATGGAGTGTGGGGATTATATCTTCTATAAATTTCTTGTAGAATTCAGCTGTGAATCCATCAGGACCTGGACTTTTCTTTGTCGGTAGGCTTTTTATTACGTTTTGGATTTCGTTGGCTGTTATCGGCTTATTGAGAGTTGTAATATCTTCTTGATTCAGTTTTGGTAATTTGTACCTTTCGAGGAATCTGTCCATTTCTTCTGTGTCTTCTATTCTGTGAGCGTAAAGATTCTCAAAGTAACTATTAATAAATCTTCTGAATTTCCAGTGGGTCTGTGGTAATTTCACCCTTTTCATTCCTTATTGCTTGTACTTGAATTTTCTTTTGCCTCTTTTTTATGAGGTTGGCAAGAGGCTTATCAACTTTATTTAGTTTTTCAAAGAACCAGCTTTTTGTTTTGTGGATTCTTTGAACTGTTTTTTTCATCTCAATTGAGTTAATTTCTGCTCTAATCTTTTTGATTTCTTCCCGTCTTTGCGCTCTGGGTTTTGTTTGCTCTTCTTTTTCTAGTTGTTGGAGGTGCAACATTAAGGTGCTAATTTTTCCCTTTCCATTTTCCTAATGTGTGAGTTTATAGCTATTATTTTCCCTCTAAGAACTGCTTTAATCGCATCCCATAAATTCCGGTAAGTTGTACTTGAATTTTCATTGAATTGTAGATATTGCTGAATTTCTTGTTGAATTTCTTCTGCAACCCATTGATTGCTGAGTAGGGTGTTGTTTAATTTCCATGAATTTAGTGGGTTTTTCTGGTTTCTTTTGTCATTCATTTCCAATTTCATTGCACTGTGGTCAGATAGTATGCATGGGATAATTTCTATTTTCTTGCATATACTTAGGCATGACCTCTGGACTAGTATGTGGTCTATTTTGGAAAATGACCCGTGTGCAGCTGAAAAAATGTGTATTCAGCTGTGGTTGGGTGGAACACTCTGTATATGTCCACCAGGTCCATTTGTTCCAAACTATGATTCAGTTCTGCTATTCCTTGCTAATTTTTTGTCTGGTTGACCTATCTTTTTGAGATAAGGGTGTGTTAAGGTCTCCTGTTAAGATTGTGTTCTTAGACATTAAGTTTTTCATGTCCCTTAAGTTTTGTCTTACCTAGTTGGGTGCTCCTGTGTTTGGTGCATAAATATTCATGACTTTTACTTCTTGCTCTTGAAATTCTCCCCTGACATATATACAGTGGCCTTCTTTGTGTCGTTTGATCATTCTTGGTTTGAAGTTGAGACTGTCTGAGAACAGAATTGCTACTCCTGCTTTTTTCTGAGGTGCTAGGGCATGTAGTATTGTTTTCCATCCTTTGACTTTGAGCCTATGAATGTCTTTTGAGTGAAGTGTGTTTCTTGTATACAGCATATTTTTGGATTTTGTTTCCTAATCCACTGTGCCAGTCTATTTCTCTTAATTGGAGAATTGAGTCTGTTTACATTGATGGTTATAATTGAAATGTGCTGACTTATGTTTGTCATGATATTTACCTGGTGTTGTTTACTCCTTTGTAACCTGTGTTTAATTGTCTGTCCTGTTTAGTGCTTTCCTTCTATTCTCATTCATGGAGTTCCGGTCATTGTGGTCTCTCTCTAGAACATCTTTCAGCAGCCTGTGAAGTGATGGCTTTGTCATCATGAAATTCTTATTTGTTCTTTGTAATGGAAGTATTTCACTTCTCCATCAAACTTGAAAGAGAGTTTTGCAGGGTATAATAGTCTGGGCTGGAATTTGTTTTCGTGTAGGACTGGAAGAACTCTGCTCTATGCTCTCCTTGCCTTCATTGTTTGTGTAGAGAAGTCGGCTATAATTCTGATGGGTTTTCCTTTGAATGTGAGCTCCTTCTTCTCTCTAGCAGCTTTCACTATATTATTTTTGTGTTGCATTTCTGGGATCTTGACTATTATATATCTCAGTGTGTTTCTACTTGGGTTGAAGTTATTTGATATTCTGTATGCTTCGGTGACCTGAATGTTGTATTGTTTCCTCATATTTGGGAAGTTTTCTGCTATTATTTTTCCCCAAATTCTTTTTATGTCATTTTATTGACTCCTTCATTCTCGTTGATGTTGGGTCCACCAGTTTGCTGAAGTTCTCAGTCTATGAGTCTTCTGGTGGAGTTTGGTGAGTCTTCTTTGTAAGGAATTAGGTCATTTGCAGCCAGGCATGATGGCACAGGCCTGTAATCCCAGCACTCGGGAGGCTGAGGCAGGAGAATTATTGTGAGTTCGAGACCAGCCTGAGCTACAAAGTGAGCTTAAGGCCAGTCTGAACTGCATAGTGAGACCCTGTCTCAAAAAGACCAATAAATGAATAAATAAATAAATAAATAAATAAATAAATAAATAAATAAATAAATAAAGATTAGGTCATTTGCAAGTGAGCACAGTTTAGCTTCTTCTTTTATTTAAATCCTTTTATTTCCTTCACTGGCCTGAATGCTGTGGCTAAAATTTTGAATAGTCTATTGAACAGGATTAATGAGAGTCCTTCTCTTGTTATGATTTTAGAGGTAATACTTCCAAGTTTTGTCCATTTTATGACGTCATTGGGGGTTTGTCCTAAAAGGCTTTTAGCAGTTTGAAATAAACTTTTTATACCATTAAAAAAATAATACTCCATTGCGTAAGTGAATAACATATCACTTTTATCCATTCCTTAGGTAATGGGCATTTGTGTTGTTTCCAACATTTAGCAATGACATATTGTGCTGCTATCAACATGGGTGCACATATAAAGCTGTGGTATGATGATTTTACTTCTTTCAGAAAAATACCTAGAGGGGAATAAAGGGCTTCACTGGAACTTCCAACCCTAACTTTCTGAGTGACTCCGTCCTGATTTCCATAATGGTTGTTCCAACCTTCACGACCACTAACAATGGAGAATGGCTCCTTTTTCCTCACAGCCTCTCCCGCATTTGTTATTGGTGACATCTTGATGATAGATATTGTTTCTTGCATAAGACAGTATCTCAGTCCTGTTTTAATTTGCATCCTTGAATGAGCAATGGTGCTGAACATTTTTTCATGTTTGCTGTTGGTATTTCTTCATTTGTGATATAGTGAAGTCTATAATCATCTCAAATGCTCAGTTTTGGATTCGATCTTTGAATTTTGGAGGCCTGATTTTTTAAAAAATTCTTTATATGTTTTTGATAGGAGTCCTTTATTGAAAGGACAGACTGATTTAATTGTTTCCCATTTTGTGGGTTTTCTGTTTACTCTGTTAATGATTTCTTTTGATGTCAAGAAACTTCAAAAATGTGAGATCCAAATTGGTGATTCTTTCAAATATTTCCTGTGCAGTTGGATTTTTTAATGATACCTTTATCGATCCATGTGTCCCTTCAGGTTTCTACCTACTTTCTCGTCCAGAATATCTAGTATTTCTGTTTTAATATGTAATTCTTTGATCACCTTTGACTGTAGTTTTGTGCATCATGATATGCATGGGTCTATTTTAAGCCTTTGGCACGTGGAAGTCCAGTTTTCCAGCACCATTTGTTAAAGAAGATACCTTTCTTACAATGAAATATATGTGGCCCCTTTGTCAAGTGGAGGTGGCTGAGTGTGCTTTTACATAGGTCTACATCTTCTAATCTTTTTGATTGATCTACAGGTCTATTTTTTGTCAGTGTCATGCTTATTTTCTCACAGTAGATTGGTAGCGTAATTTCAAGTCAAGGATTATGATGCCTCCTGTCTTTCCTCTCCTACATGGGATCTCCTTTGCTATTCTAGGTCTCTTCTGGCTCCAGATCAATGTTAGGAATATTTTTCGAGATCTGTGAGGTATACTAATGGCAGTTAAATCGGGATTGCATTGAATCTCTTTAACAGCTTTAGGAGTATGACCATCTTCACAATGTCGGTTCTTCCTGACTGGAAGCAAGGAATATCCTCCCATTTTATGAAACCTTCCTTGATCTATTTACTCAGATTACTGTAGTTTTTGCTGTAAAGATAACTTACTTCCTTTGTGAAGTTTATTCATAACTATTTCATTTCTAGGGTGTTTCTGTGAAAGGCATGGTTTCCATAATTTATCTCTTAGTGCTTTTCTTGTTTGTGTATAGAAATGCTATTGATCTATGATTTCTGATTTTGTATTCTTGTGTACTACTGAATTTAGTTATTAATTCTATAATCTCTTAGATGAATCTTAGTGGTCTTCTATGTACAGTATTATGTCATCTCCAAATGATGATAATTTTACTTCTTCCTTTCTAATCATGATTTCTATTATTTATTTTTCGAATCTAATTGCTTTCACTAATGTTTCCAGAACTATATTGAACAGGGGTGGTGGCAGTGGGCATCCTTCTCTTATTACTGAATTTAAAGAGAAGGCTTTCAATTTTTGTCCATTAAGTATAATGTTGGATGTTGGTTTTCATAGATGCCTTTTATCAGATTGAAGTAAAGACCATATATTCCAATTTTTGGTAGTGTTTTTATCATGAATGAGTGCCAGACTTTGTCAAAAGTTTTCTCTGTATCTATTGAGATGGTCATGTGATTTTTGTCTTTGGCTCTGCTGATGTGGCATATTACATCTATGGATTTGCATTCCTGGGATTAGTCCCACTTGGTTATGATGATTAATCTTCTTGATTATTTGCTGGGTTCTGTTCGTTAGAATTTTATTAAGGACTTTTAAGTCTTTGTTCATTAGCAAAGTTGGCCCATAGTTCTCTTTTTTCTTGGCTCTTTCTCTGGTTTTGGTATCAGGGTGATACTAGCCTCCCTAAATGAGTTTGAGATAACTGCTTTCCATTCAGTTTCACTGAAGAATTTGAGAAGAGTTTGCATTAGGTCCTCCTTAAATTTCTTGTCGAATTTAGCTGTGGATACATTTGAAACTGGTATTTTCTTCATTGGTAGGTTCTTTTATTACATTTTCTATCTCATTGATTTATATTGGGTTATTTAGAAATTTTATATCTTCTTGATTCAACTTTGATTGTTCATATGTATCTAAGAATCTATCCATCTCTGTGTTTTCCATTCTTTGAGAGTAAAGATTTTGGAAATAAGTATTAATAATCCTCTGAATTTCTATAGAGTCTGTAATGATTTCACATTTTTAATTTCTCTCTGCATGAGTTTGAAGTTTTCCTTCCTTTTTCAATGAGGCTGGCTAGGAATTTGTCGATTTTATCTATTATTTGAAAGAACCAACTCTTCAACTCAGCAATTCTTTGTATTGATTTCATCATCTCCATTGCATTTATTTCTGCTCAAATCTTTCTACTCTCCTGCCTTCTTTGGGCTTTGCACTTGATTTATCCTTCCTTTTCTAGGAGTTTGAGGTGCAGCATCAGATGTTTATTTGGGCTCATTCCGTTCTCCTGATGTGAGAATTTATCTATAAATTTCCCAGGTTCCAGTGTGTTATATCTATATTTTTGCTCGAATGTAACTATTGTTCAATTTCTTCTTTAATTTCATCTCTGACTCATTGATTATTCAGGCTGGTATTATTTAGTTTCCATGTGCTTATACAGTTTTGCTGTTTCACTTGTCAATAATTTCCAATTTTATTGCAGTATGGTCAGATCATATGCATGGGATAATTTTATTTACCTTACACTTCCTTAAGCATGTCCTAGGTTCTAATACATGATCTATTTTATAGTATGTCCCATGTGCAACTGAGAAAAATATGTGTTGTGATACTGTTGGTGGAACACTCTGAAAAAGTCTGCTAAATCCATTTCTTCACAAGTTTTGTTTAGTTCTGTTATTTCTTTGTCATCTTTTGCATCGTCGGTCTATCTCTTTCTTTCAATTCTCCCAATACAATTGTGCTATTGTTCAGTAGATTTTTCATGCCTATTAAAATTTGTCTTATACAGTTGGGTGCTGCTACACTGGGTGCATATGTATTTATAATTATTATCTCTTCTTCTTCCAGTTTTCCCCTAACAAATATATAGTGGCCTTCTTTGTCTCTTTTAATCGCACTTTGTTTGACGTTGACATTGTTAGCAACCACAGTAGCTCCCTGCTTTTTTCTTTTCATGTCACTTGGAGGACTGTTTCCATCCTTTGACATTCAGGCCATTAATATCTTTTTGAGTGAAATGTGTTTGTTGTATGCAGCATATTGTTGGATTTCGCTTCCTTATTAACTCTGCTAGTCTGTTGGTTTGATTGGTATTTTGAGATCACTTGCATTGATAGTTATAACTGATATGTATTGACTTCTCTTTCTTATTATTTATTATTCATGCTGCAGGAACCCTAAATTTCCTCTTTCCATATTGGCTTGCTCTGCTTGGTAGTTCTCTTCAGTTGAAGTTATGGTTATCTTTCGTATTTTCTAATATACCTGACAAACTTTGTAAGATTGGCTGCGTTTTCATAAATTTATTCAGTTGCTCATTGTTGTGGAAGCATCTACTCCCTCCACTAAATCTGATAGATAGTTTTGTAGGAACATCAATCGGGATTGAACACTGTTTGCTACCAGGACCTCAAATATCTCACACAAAACTCTTCATTTGATGGGCTGTGTTGAGAAATGTGCCATGATTCTGATAAGGTTTCCATTATAGGTGATCTGCTTCTTCTCTCTATGGCTTTTAATGTTCTGTTATTTGGCTCAGTTTTGGGGATTTTGATTATTATGTGTTTGGCTCATTATTTACTTTGAATATGACTGCCTGGAATTCTATGTGCTTTGTTTATTTGTTTATAAGATTCTTTTCCCATGCTTGGGGGATTTTCTGCTACTTTTTATGCAAACACTTTTTATGTCTTTCGTATTATCTCCAGCTGTTTCATGGATACATATTAGTCTTACATTATTTTTCTTTGCATCATCTTTCAGAAATTATTTCATTATTCCTTGGTTTTTCATAATTTTTAGGATATAATTCTTTTCATGTTTACTAGCTGCAATGTAATCTTCAGGGTCTGAAATTGAATACTGTCTCATTCAAGTGGTTTTGCTTGCTTTCAGTGGAATTCTTAATGTCATTCATTTCAATGTTTCATACATCCTAATCCTTTTGTATATTGCTTATTCAATGCTTCTCTCATTTTCCCCTTCCCTTGAAATTTTTGTATGTATCTTTTTTATATGTATTGAACAATTCTTTTGTAATTGCTGTCATTTGTTTTTTATCTGACAAATTATTTTTATTTGATTTCTTCTGTAACCTGATGGAGTTGTTTCTTTATTTCAATTGCCATCGTTTCAGAAATTTCAGGTGAGGGCCAGCCAAATAGCTCACCAGATTAAAGTGCCTATTTAGGTAGACACAGTGGCCAAGGTTCAGTCCCTGGCGTGCCCTGCCAGCCCCACCCCCAGGGCATGCATAGAAGGCAATTGAGACTGGGAATGGTGGCGTGCACCTGTAATCCCAGCTCTTAGGAGGCTGAACACAGGCAGATCACTATGACTCCAATTTATGTAGTGAAACCCTGCAGATACTGTATACTCTGCACTAAAATACAAAAAAATAAAATAAAATGAAGAAGAAGAAGAAGAAGAAGAAGAAGAAGAAGAAGAAGAAGAGGAAGAGGAAGAGGAAGAGGAAGAGGAAGAGGAAGAGGAAGAGGAAATTAAAATTTTCAGGTGTTTGACTTCCAAGCTCTTCTATGATCTTTCTTCCAGGACTTGTTTGTGGTGGGCTAGATATTCAAGATTGCCTTTTGTCATTTATTGCAGTGATGATAGATGGGCAGGGTGGAGGTCTGCAACACTCTCAAGAGAGTGGGAGAGCTGGGTGGGCTCTCCAAAGCTTCTGCTATGTGGGGTTCAATGTAGTCTCTACTTCATTAAGGATACAGGATCAAGGCACAGTTCAAGAAGGATCCAATGACATGTGCAGACTGAAGTTGTGTATGGTTCTCTTGATGGTGGATTGGCAGGGGGCGGTGTTTCATGAGTCTTTTGCATGTTGCCATGGTATCAAGTCTGCCTGGCAGTCTTCAGGGTAAGAAGGAGCATCCAAACTCAGCAAACTCCCAGCGGAAAGGCTGGGAAGTGAGGATAGAGCTGCCCAGTCTCAGAAGGAGATGAGGGCAGCCAGACTGAGGAAACTTCTGTGGGAAGGCTGAGGGGTGGGTGCTGGTCTAACAGGTCTATCTTGTTGTCTTCAGTGCAAGGAGGGGCCTAGAACGGCTCTTTGTTTTGAAAATTAATCATTTCAAATAAATCTTTATTTTATCCAATTTCTTTAGTAAAAGTTATCAAAACCATGGGATGCACACCATCTGCTGTCTGATACTGTGAGAAAATTTAAACTTTTATTGCATCTTGGAATGAAATGGAACCTATGCTGGAGTAAGAAGTGACAAGGATGAGATCACATCTTCTCTTCAGCTTCAACTTCATTTGGCCTGGCCCACAAGCATATTGCATCTGGACTCTAGTTTGAATGCATTTGTGGTTCTAATTCTGTATACACACTAGTGTTTCTTAGGCCACCTATAATGTTCCAAAAATAATGTACTAGATGAGTGTATGTTCTATTTCCAAAAAATTTTAAAAGCACTGTCATTTTTACTTAAGTACCCTGATTCCAGGTTAGCTTGTTTTGTGTACTAGTTATTAGGAAGAATTTGCAGATAGAGACAAAACACGCCTGCATATTTCATTCTTCCTACACATGCATTCATTCAGTGAAAGGGTTCCCCAAGCTCTTTATCTGCTCTGTGCCTGATCTTTCATTATCATTGTTTCTCCAAGGTTTATTTTTATTGTACTTCTACTTAGTTTGGTAAAATCACAATATATAAGATATTTTAACTCTAATAAATTTATTCTTTTCTTCATTTTTTCATGGCTTCCCTTCTCTCTCTCTCTCTCTCTCTCTCTCTCTCTCTCTCCTTCCCTTTCCATTCCATGTTATCCTCTATGTGGAACTTGTATCCAATGTGGATCTCCAATGAGATCTTGTAAATATTTTTTATGAATTTACATGCATTTCTCATCATTGTTTAATGAAAATGGTTTTATCTGTATTATTTTCATCTTTTTTCATTTCTTCCAAGGACTGCATAAAACTTCAATGGATGAGTGTTTTCACGTATTGAATAACAAATTGACTCTCATTCTAATATCTATTAACAATTTTTTTTGTTGTTGTACCAGGGATTGAACTCATGATCATGCACTTGCCAGGTAAGAAGAAAGTTCAGAAGGATTTTTTTAGGGGGTGGGGGCTGGCTCAGGATGCCTTAAGGGCAGGTCTGATAAGGCATGAGGATCCCATTAATAATTTCAAGCCATCTGAATATGAGAATTTTCATATGTGTCATGAACAGTGGATGCATTTATTCTAAGAAATTAACTTCCTTGAGTGAAATTACTCATAGTTGTCTATTTATATATTGATAAGTGTTACACACTGCTATCTAAAGAAGTGTGACGTGATTAATTAATTGGACTTTTTTACATACCACAAAGAAAATACATAAAGCCACATGAAGTTTTTTTTGGCATATTTATTAGTCCTATATGCATTTGCAATAGTATTGTAATGTCATTACACCTATGTCTGAGTCTGTATTGTATATTGTGCTTGGATCTTAAGATATTTTAAGTGGCTGTTACCATTCTATGGTGACCCCCTTGACCACAACACTGAGGGAAAAATGTGATGAATGTCCTTAAGGATGTCCTTCATTTAATATACCTAAGCCTCGACAAGTAGTGACAGTCAGTGATTCCCTGCATGGAAAAGCCACAAGAAATATCCTCATATGGAAGACTCTGAACACAGTTGGAGGTGAATCATGAATGCAGATGGCTTCCTAGGCTTCAGGACATCAGGAGGACAAATTTACTGGGAACGAGAAAAAGCAAATAAGAACACACTACTGCTTACATAAAGTTGTCTATAGGCCCTCTTCATATCACGGGAACTTCAAATACTTGTATGATAGGTATTGAAACACAGAGGTGTTTTATGTTTTTTGCTTTCACATCTGAATTGTTTGTGACACTCACAAGGCTTCTTCCATCCCTCCATTATACCTCTTCGTGTAGGGAGTATCCCATTCCAAGAAGATTGCTGCCTACAATTTCTTAGGGGGATCCTCACAGAGACCAAGAAAAGTTCATAGCCTATAATTTCAATTATAACTTTGAACAACTTTGAAGCATTCATCCTAACACCCATTCTGGCTTTTGGCCACTTTCCTCATCTTGTAAGTAAATTCCATATTTTCCCTTTTTTTTTTTTTTTTTTTTTTTTTTTTTTTTTTTTTTTTTTTTTTTTTTTTTTTTTTTTTTTTTTTTTTTTTTTTTTTTTTTTTTTGTCATATTGTATACTAAGAGCTCATGTTTAGAATTTTGCAAGATCTCATTTTCCTTCCCATACTATGTGTATGGATATTTCACTGCGACCCGCAGAATAACAAGTTTCACAAACAATGGGAAAATTTATCACTGAAGCACCAAATCAACTTGCATTTCTTCCCTTCGTTTTCAGCATCTCATTATTCCACTATTTTCTTCTTTCCCAGTGAGACAGGGTCTGTTAATTTCCATGGATAACATAAAAGTTTCACTTATACTTGCCTCTTGCTTCTCCTTGAGGAAGTATTCTTAATTGACAGTAATTCTTCCTGCTAATAAAGAAGCAAAAGTTTTTCAAAGTCATTCTCCATTTCCTGCGAAGACACTATCCCTTCTGTAACAGTTGACTAGATAATCACAGCCCTGGAGGGAAGTAAGGTTAACCTCAAATTATCTCTTAGCACAGTTATGAATCCCCATGACTCATCCTTCATGTTCCCTTTTGTCAATCCTCCTGTCAAAAATCAACAAATACTTTATATTTATCTGGACGACATAGTTTCAAAAGAAAAGCACTCTTTTTGTGAATGTAATGATGAAAATGATTCTTCTATACCAACATGGCCCACTGACATGAGCTTCACACAAAAGAAAGGACATATGCTAAACCAAAGTGCAACTTATGAAGTGTCAGGTAAGAAAGCACATATCCATCTTTGATCCCTCCGATTATCATTGATGGAACATTAAAAAATTTCACTTACAGTGAGAGATATGCAAAGCAGACCTAAAATATGAATGGCTTTAAAAAATCCTGTACTTAAAGTTTGAGGAAGGACTGTAGTCATGCATCATTATTCCAAGTGTGAGATTAGAACTAACGTTGTTGGATTGTGAACTTTTATTTTTTTTTATTTTTCATATAAAAAGTTTACTTCACCTGGTATCTTCGTTATTTCTTTATTTTATTTTTTTATTTTATTGAAGTACAAATGTCATTCAGACAGTTTCAAACTACCTTAAAAATACAGATTCGACAAATTAATACATTACAAACTTTTCATAATGTTTTGGTATTGTACAAGGTGCATACATGATATTATATTTACAGATATTATTTTAGCAGATATCTCTTATCAGTGAATTAAGAGTGTAGCTGCTTACTTATCTTATTTTTTATGCCTGAATTATATCCAAAAATTCAATGAACAAACATATATTCGCACAGGAAGCTCTTGAAAGAATCAACAACTGGGATCAACTCTTCTTTCTGCATGTCAAAAGAAATTGTCAACAGAGTGAAAAGACAACCCACAAATTTTGAAAAAATCCTAACTAATAAGCAATCAGACAGAGGACTACTGTCTAGAATATATAAAGAACTAAGATATAACAGGGCCCTCAAATTTAAAGACCCAATTCAGAAATGGGCATCTGAGATGAATACACACTTCTCAGAGGACGAAATTAAAGAAGC
>PVKA01035669.1:0-22427 GCA_004027165.1 Ctenomys sociabilis
CAGGCTGGCTTTAAGCTCACTTTGTAGCTCAGGCTGGTCTCGAACTCACAACAATCCTCCTGCCTCAGCCTCCCGAGTGCTGGGATTACAGGCATGCGCCACCACGCCCGGCCTTAAGCTCACTTTGTAGCTCAGGCTGGTCTCAAAATCACAACAATCCTCCTGCCTCAGCCTCCTCAGTGCTGGGATTACAGGCATGCGCCACCACGCCCGGCCTCATTGGAATATCTTTAATCCAAATTATATTACTACAAAAGTTGTTTTACTTCCCAGTTGAGAAAAATAACTTCTTAAAAACATAATTAGAATGCCACTTAACATAACTACAAAACTGAATAATAATTCCTTAATATCCAATATCAGGCTTTGTTCAGTTTTCTTTTTCTTTCTTTTTTTATTTAGTACAAGCTCTACAGGGTCTCAGTACACAGACTGGACTCGTAGTGATCCTCCTGTTTTCAGCCTCCCAAGTGCTGGGATTCCAGGTGCACACCACCACGCCCTGTCTCAATTGCTGTCTCTGTGTCCCTGGGGCCAAACCCTGCCTCCTGCTTGTGCCTAAGCAGACACTTTAATCTGCTGAGCTATCTGGCCAGCCCTCAGTTTTATTCACTTATCTTGAAAAATACCTTCTTTGAGCCAATTTGTTTAAATTAGGGTTCAAACAAAAGTCTACACTTTACATTTGGTTGCTACTTTTTTTTTTTGGCAGAACTGGGGATTGAACTCAGGCCCTTGCACTCGCCAGGGAAGCGCTTATTCCATCGAGCCATCTCCCTGGCCCCTGGTTGCGACATCTTATTAATCTTTCTCAATCTGTACTACTTCTTCCACCTTTAAAAATGATGTTGCTGTGTGATGATAGATCTATTATGAAGATTTGCAGTTCTTGATGAATATGTGTGTGTGTGTATAATTATATATATGTCTTGTCCATTTCTATACAAAATATCTCACAACTAAGCCATTCCTTTAAACTTTCTGCCCTCTGTAATTCTAAATTGGCTCACTGGGATTCTGAAAGTAAATGCTGTCATCTGCGTAGTCGCCATGTAACAAAAGGTTGTTGAATATAGAGTAGGTAGCACATTAAAGTCTTATAAAAATTGATGTAAAGAAGTTAAATTTTACATGTGTTCATTAGTTTTTTTGTGTTTAGGACCTCCAGGATTTATAAATCTGACTTCATTTTCCCTTCATGTCTTGAGCAAAATAGACATCTTCTATTATTCTGTGTTGTTGCTGACCTCTTATACAGTGCTTGGTAAGTAAATTAATAAATTTGAAATTGTAGAAAATTCTTTTTTTTTGGTCTTTTTGAGGCAGGGTCTCACTATGCAGTTGACGCTGGCCTTGAACTCCCTTTGTAGTGCAGCCTGACCTCAAATTCACAGTGATCCTCCTGCCTCAGCCTGCTGAGTGCTGGGATTACAGGTATGTGCCACCTGGCTGGCATACCCTACCCCCTCTTTTTTTAAATAAAAAAAAAAAAAAAAAAGGGTTTACTACATAATTTAGGCTGGCTCAGTCGCTATTGAGCCCTGGCCTTAAATTCATCCGCAGCTACCTGAGTGTTAGGATTACAGGTGTGTGCCACCTCACCTACCTTAGTCAACACCAGGTTAACCTAAGGGTACTGAAGAAGATCATTAAAGAATTATTCAATAGAAATATAATAGAAGATTGAATTTCAGTTGAAATGCTACTCTTAGGGCTGGCCAGACAGCTCGGTGGGTTTGATCCCCAGGCCTGCCATGCTGTCCCTGCCCCTGGGGCACACTGAGCTGGCAATTGAGACTGGGCATGGTGGTGTGCGCCAGGAGAAACAGTACGAGTCTGATCTAATAGTGAGACCCTGAACACCCTGTAGACCCTTCCCTAAAATACAGCAAAAATAATGCTACTCCTCAGAGCAGCCTTCTTGAACTGCCTTAAAGTTTTATCCTTTTTGTTATATTTTTATTCTTTATCTTCATCAAAATTTAAGGCTGCCTGTTTGTTATGCCTCCTTGTTAATAGTTGACATCTTGTCTATCTTGTTTACCTCGCTGCTCAGCACTTAGCCCATAGTTTAGTGTATGTCTAGTGACATTCATCTCTTAAAAATATCAAAAGTAAGAGAAACTAAGGTGAGTTGTGAGTTCAGGCATATCTGAGATTGGCTGTTGGGCAGATTATTATACACAGTACTTAGGAAGTCACTTAGCCAGCTGTGGAAACAGCAAGTACATCAAATTCTTTTAGGATTTTGCTTAGTTTCTTCAGAGACTAACAGTCAACTAGCAATAGGTTCATCTATTGGTTGCCTAGGCTTAGTCTATATATTTGGACTTTGCTCATTTAGCAGCTTTCACCAGAGAATAAGCTACAAGTACAACAGTACCTTTTCCTATGATAGACTATAGTGTATGTCCTTTGGAGATAAGTTCTTTTGTTGGAATTTGAAGGTGTTTTTGGGCTGAGGGGGACAGCTCAGCAACTCAAGTGCCTGCCTGGCAAGTGTAAGGTCCTGAGTTCGATCACCAGTACAAAAAAAAATAAGTAAATAAATGAAGGTGTTTGTGACACTTGTTTTACACTCAGGGTCAAAGCAAACAATTTGGTTCCTGGGCTGGGAAAAAAAAAAAATTAAAGGGGTAGAAGTTGTTGCATTAAGAAAGTTGAAACTAAGAGAGTTTTCATAATATATATGTAAGAAAATTACCCATGGTTTTCTTTTTTTAAAAAAAAAAATGTATTTAGTACAGGATCTCCAGGGTCTCGCTACACAGATTGGACTCAGTGAGCCTCCTGTTTTCAGCCTCCCTAGTGCAGGGTGCTGGGATTCCAGGTGTGTGCCACCGTGCCCAGTTTCAATTGCAGCTCAGTGCACCGTGGGGGTGGGGCTGGCATGGCACATCGGGGATTGAACTCCCATCCCTGCACCTTCCTAAGCAGGCACTTTATAGCTGCTGAGCTATATGGCTGATCATTGCCTATGGTTTCTTAAAAAGAATAAGGGATGGTATTTGCACTTTTAGAGAGGAAGTCTGACTGCCTCTCGTTAGTCTTGACAATATAGTAGTTCCAGAAACTCAGACACTGAGAAGGGGCAGTAAATAATAGGAAGCAAATAAAATTCAGCATGGTGTTTTAGTTGAGAAATTTAAAAAACAATTTGAAATGTTCATGTAAACTCTACTTACATGGCTTGATTACAAAGTACAGTTATCCCTATGTAACAACCTAGTGCCGGGCGTGGTGGCGCACGCCTGTAATCCCAGCACTCGGGAGGCTGAGGCAGGAGGATTGTTATGAGTTTGAGACCAGCCTGAGCTACAGAGTGAGCTTAAGGCCAGCCTGAGCTGCATAGTGAGACCCTGTCTCAAAAAGACAGAAAAAAAAAAACAACCTACCTGCTTAATGACTATTTGGAATTAAGGACTGAAGTGTATTGTTTGGGCTTATGACCTGCCACTCAGACTTAGGACCAGTCCTTTTTTTTTGGTACTATTCTGAATATCTTGTTGATAAAGCCTGAATGTCTTTATACAGTATTACAATTTTTGTTCATTGGACTGTATAGTATAATTCAATAATGTGTTGTATTTGTATGTTACAGTACTGTATATTAAAGTTACACAAATAAAAGTCAAGTCATCAAGTTGGAGTTTCCTTTGACCATATTTTTGCTCTCTTTTTCCCCCTGGTCCCAAGGATCAAACTTATGAGGCTGGGCCTCATGAGTGCATCATAGTCAAAGTGGTTGGCATTTTATTGTTTTAAGGAGTAAATCTCAATTATTTCAAAAATTAGCTTCAATAAAATACCTCTGTGCTTAAAGGAAGTGCTAAAACACTGCATTGAGGTTATTATTGAAAAATAATTCAGCCTCCTGAGTGCTTAAATTACAGGCATGTACTCTCACACCTGGTGTATGCCACCTTTAAAGATTCCAAGATGTTATTAAGACTTAACTGGAGAGAGTCTGTGAATAAAAAGTTTAGCACATAAAAAAAAAAAAGAAAGAAAGAAAAATAATGAAATAATGACTTTGCTCTTGCCAGACAGGCGCTTATGCCACTGAGCTATCTCCCTGGCCTTGTTCTTAATATTGTAATATACATACTATCATATACAATTCTTCATTTAGTGACCTAGTCACAAAATGAGAAACAAGAAATGTCTGTCATTAATGACTGTAGGTAAATAAGAAAAGTTCAAATATATTCATTATATTAGTAAAAAAGAGAAGTATATGAGTGCTTTTTTATTTTATTTTGATTTTTGTTTCTTTTTGTAGACATAGTCTCCATGTATTGTAGGCTGGTCTTGAATCAGTAAGTAGAACCAGCCGGCCTCAAACTCAGGGCAGTCCTCCTGCCTCAGCCTCTCAAGTTCTGCAGTTATAGGCATGTACCACCAAGCTTGGGCTCATAAGTGCATCATAGTCAAAGTGGTTGGCATTTTATTGTTTTAAGGAGTAAATCTCAGTTATCTCAAAAATTTGCTTCAGTAAAATACCTCTGTGCATAAAGGAAGTGCTAAAACATGGTATTGAGGTTATTATTGCAAAAGAATATGTAAAATTTTATAAGTGTGATGTGGTTTATTGTTTGAATCTACAAATGGCATATGTATTTCATTTTATTTTTAGCATATCTATTTTAGGTAGAGTATGTAACTGGATAGTGTTAAAATCAAGAAAAATATGATGCAAACAGAATATCCAACACAACATAGAAATTAGCAAGAAAAAAAATGCTATAAAGTGAAATATTTAGAGATGATTAGTGTTCAGTATTCTTATAAGTGAATCTCTGATATATGTAGTCAAGTTTTAGATTTAACATTTTTCTTTTCTGCCATTGCCTCTCTTAGGACCATGGTTTTTTGGTGAAATCATTGATGGCAAGTTTGGCTGCTGCTTTTCCTTTGGAATATTTGTTAATGGACATTTCCTTCAAGGCAGTATGACATTTGTAGTTGGAATTCTCCAGGTAAGAAGTCAGAAATTGAATTTAGGGGCATTTTGGCCTGGATGGACTACCTGCATAACAGTTACAAGTTAAATTCAAAAATCCAATGACGACTGTAGATCATCTTTGCTACTTTATCTCTAGACCAGTCTCCGATAACATGCTTTGCTTTGCTTCTCTACTTCCACTATTCTTGTGTAAACATTTAAAATCCATCTTTGAAATTTAGCACTGACAGAGGTTTTTGTTGTTTCATTGTATTGTTTTCATTGACAGAAAATGAAATAAAAGATTTTTATGGTAGAATAAATTATACATGACCAGGTAAACCAAAACTGATAATGAGAAAGGCTGGGTGTGGAGACCTACACCTGTAATCCCAGCACTCAAGAGGCTGAGGCTGGAGAATCATTGTGAGTTCAAGACCAGCCTGAACAACACAGGGAGACCCTGTCTCAAAACAAAACAGAAATTGATTATTATGAAGAAGAAGGAAAACAGAAGTAAAGAAAAAAAATAGATACACAAGAAAAATGTGTCATTTATTTAGGGGAAACTTCATTGGACATAAACCAGACTGAGGCTTTCCAATGATGTCTTAGCAGGATTTTTGTTTGGGAAGCCATGATATATATGGTTTACATTGATTTCTTTGAAACACACAAACAAAACATTTTGATCTATGACAGAATTCTATAAGTGGATTTTAAAAGTATTTACCTAATATGTTCTCTGGTTTACTTTGCTAATAGAGCTAGTGCACCAAAATCTGAGGTATAACTCAAAGGTTTGGAAGAGACAGAAAGATGAAAAATGAGTTCAAGAAGGCGGGCCAGGTAGCTCAGTGGACTAAATCACCTGCTTAGGCAGAGCACAGGGACTCGGGTTCCATCCTGGCATGCCATGCTGGCCCTGCCCCTGGGGTTTACTGAGAGGTGGTTGAAACTGGGCGTGGTAGTGTGTGTCTGTAATTCCAGCTCTTGGGAGGCTGAAAACGTAGAATCACTATTGAGTCCAATCTGTGTAGTGAGACCCTATAGACCCTGTACTAAATACATTTAAAAAAAAAATGAATTTCAGGCCACTACCAAGGCAGTAAAGCAAGATCAGAGGGATTAGAGACAGCAAAGGCTTTTACCTGCCACTGACCCCACAATCTTCTCTACTTAGAAGCATTAAGTATGTGAGTAGTTCCTGGGCCCAATTCTCTTTTCTTCTTCTTCTTCTTCTTTTTTTTTTTTTTTTTTTTTTAGCTTTCCCTTTCCTTTCTTAGCCCATACCCAACTCAAAACCTCAAGTGTGCCGGGCGTGGTGGCGCATGCCTGTAATCCTAGCACTCAGGAGGCTGAGGCAGGTGGATTGTTATGAGTTTGAGACCAGCCTGAGCTACAAAGTGAGCTTAAGGCCAGCCTGAACTGCATAGGGAGACCCTGTTTCAAAAAGACAAAAAAAAAAAAAAAAAAACCTCAAGTGTGCTAAACACAGTGTAAGCTGCTGAGCCCCTTAATCTTGCATTGTTTTCTTTTCCTTTTTTTAACCTGTATTTTTTCTAAAAGGTAAATGAAGGTTGTTTATCAGGAGCACACTCACACCAAATGAAACCTAACTTGCTAGAAGATTTGTGTGTGTGTGTGTGTGTGTGTGTGTGTGTGTGTGTTTATATTCATAATTTAATCAATAGTATGTTGGTAATGGATTTATTGTATTATCTAGATCATGACTCCCAAATTTGTGTCTCTGACCTAAACCTCCTCTCTGTATTTCAAGTCTATGTACCCAACTGCCATTTTACATATTCTCTTAAAAGCTAAAAGTCATCTCAATTTAATACTGTCTCTGATAGGAACTTTTATTTCCACCTAAACCAGTGACTCCATTGTGTGTTTTAAAAAAATTTGGGGAAGCCGGGCGTGGTGGCGCATGCCTGTAATCCCAGCACTCGGGAGGCGGAGGCAGGAGGATTGTTGTGAGTTCGAGGCCAGCCTGAGCTACAGTGAGCTTAAGGCCAGCCTGAACTGCATAGTGAGACCCTGTCTCAAAAAGACAAAAAAAAAAAAAAAAAAATTGGGGGGTTGGGGAGATGGCTCAGTGGAATAAGCACTTCCATGGCAAGCACAAGGGCCTGAGTTCAATCCCCGCTTCGGCAAAAAAAAAAAAAAATTGGGGGGATCACTGAGTCTAAGCTGCATAGTGAGACACTGTAATAACCAAAGACATTAAAAATAAAGTAAAATAAAATCCCCAGGAAAGGAATCTGATGGGTTCAGCTTAGATCATAGGAGGGGAAAAAAAAATTGTCTTTTTGAGACAGAGTTTCACTATGCAGTTTGGGCTGGCCTTAAACTCACTTTGTAGGCCAGGCTGCCCTTGAATTCACAGAAATCCTCTTGCTTCTGATTCTGGAGTTACAGCATTATAGGTGAGTACCATTACCTCTGGCGCCTTGTGCTCACAGGTGCTACCTTTAAGACACTAAAATATTTCCCACATTTTCCTCAACTGGCTCCTGTCCTTGAGGCTGCAGACAGCCTGTCTCCTAGTTAACTTCTAGGGACTCAGTTATTTCCTTTATCAAATCTGTTACAAGATGTAGTTAAAATTCATGTAATTTTTGTTCTCTTCTACCTGTTAGAATGTAGGTTTATGGTGGATCTGTATTGACTTGTTTTTTGTCTCCAACCCAGTGTCTAGCAAAGTTCTTGCCCCATAAAGGATGCTTCATACATATTTGTTGAATAAATAATACAGGTGCAAAATTGAATTATGAATTAGATCTTCTAAGTTATATTTCAGTACTTACCATGCTATATCAAACAAAAATATAGAAATATTTTTATATTTTTCCTCCCTTCCATGCAAAAGAAAGTACTGTGTTTGTATTTGTTAATTATCAAATTACTTCAACTTAAACTCTTGTACTTACTGTGCAAATGATACTGCACATGGGGCCTCAGCATGAATAGATACCTCCCTTTAAGAACGAACAGCCACAGGCAAATACACAGTTAACAGTAGGTCACCTGTAACTTGTGTTATAGACAAATGTGACTGAAGCATTAAAGATCAGACTTATCCTTGGGACACCTATAATACCCAGACTCACCCTTCTCAGGACATAGTATTGTGCTAATGGCTATGTTCTACTGCTTTTTCCAGCTGGCATTTTTTAACATCCCCTTGATGGCTTACCTGTGTTGGAGTTTGCTACAGCGATGCTTTGGTCAAACCTTCAGGTCTCATCTCCATCAAGGAAAATACTTGAAAATTATACCTGTTCACCTACTTATGTTCCTACTATACATCTGGCAAGTTTATTCTTGCTACTTTCTTCATGTGACATTTGGCACTTTGGCTCTTTTAATATCTCCTTTGCGGACCTGGTTGACACTACTGACACCTGTACTCATTCGTTGTGTGTGGACATTAAACTCAACGGAGTTTGGAACCTTCATGGTGCAGTTGAAAAGCCACCTGAGCTCATGAAGATGGCTTCTGACCACTGGCAGCTGTGTGGAAGTCCTGCCTTTGCATGCGTAGTCCAGGTCCCTGCCCACAGTCTGCATGTGAGCTTCAGGGGGCCACTACTCCTCAGATCCTGGATACTGGATGGATTACTCACTACTGATTTCTGCAAAGTGGACTGCAGAAAGTATAATGACTTGATTCTGCTTTCCCTAAGGAAACAAAAAGCTCTAATCAAGGAGTGCCGTGGCGTAAGGGGCTGGGTGCATGTATGGCAGTATCTCAGGCCCACTGTGCTTTTTAGGGCTATCCCTTGTAAAGGTCTAGCACTGTGCCTGAACCCCAGAGCTGTCAAAGAAGACAGCGTCCTTTGTGAACCTGGGCCAGAAGCAACCTGACTACCTTGAGATGTTAATTCCCAACCCTGTTTTCCCACAGGGTTATGAGTTTTCTACTTCCTCGGTCGGGGGTGTTTGCAACTAATCGAATAAATGACGAATGACTGATTACAAACATAAACACCTTGCGCTGTGACCACGGCCCTGGAGGCCAGAAGGCGGGCGGGGGCGCGTCGGTGGGCGGAGCCATCTGGGCTAGTGCCGGAAGTAAGCGCCGGAAGGGCGGGGCTGTTACCGTACAGCTCCTGTGACGTTGATTTTTGGTCCGTAGTCGCCGGGAGCGTCTGACTGAAATGGCCAGCACAGCTGCACCTGCACCTTCGGCCCAGGCTTCGGACCAGCTTCGGCGCTTGGCGGCCGAGCTGCGGCTGCTAGGGGCCCAGGTGAGGGGTAAGTGCGCCCTCGGGAGAGGCGACAGCGGGGCGGCTGGGGCTGGGGCTGCGGAGAGCACGGCGGGCGGAGGGCGCGGCTCACCTTGGCCTTTCCTCTCGCCGCGGTGTTCCCCCACGTCACACCTGCAGTCGGCGAGGCCCGGGAGACTAACGAGGAGTTCGATCGGGAAGGGTTTTGGAGAAGATTCAGTGAGTGTCGCGCCTTTCTGGGGGCCCCTTCCCTCCCAGCCCCTCTCCGCCGATTCCCCTGTCACGTCCCCGAGGTGGTGAGACTTCGCGTTACCCATCCGCAGCGCTTGATGGGGCGGGAGCGCTGTCTAGACCGATAAGGGTGGAGAGGGGACGCGTGATCTTCAAAGTCTTCTGCGACAGCTTTCGGCTTTCGCACTGACTTGTGCACCTGCCTCCTCCACTGCCTTCCCCAGATGAGGCAGCAGTGACAGTGGCAGGGGAAGCCACGACAATGACCACAGTCTTTCGACAGCCGCCGACCTCTTCACAGGTGAGCTTCATTTCACTGAAGTTGTTGTGCTGCCTCCTTATGCCTTACGAATCTCTCCTTTTTCTTTCCACCTTTACACTCAAGCCAAGAGATTTATTTTCTTGAGGTTGCAGTTCTTACATACAGGATTGTTGAGAGAGTGAGACTGGCAGTGCCGGGCACGGAGCAGACTTGTTTTCTCAAGTCCAGCTGAAGTTCAGTCTCGGTATTGTCTTTCTGGTGACTTTTTTTTTTTTTTTTTGTATTTTAGGGAAGGGTCTACAGGGTATTCGGGGTCTCACTACTAGATCAGACTCATAGTGATCTGCCTATTTACAGCCTCCCAAGAGCTGGGATTACAGGTGTGCACCACCATGCCCAGTCTCAATTGCTGTCTCAGCACACTTTGGGAGCGGGGCCGGCACGGCAGGCCTGGTAAACCCATGCCCCTGTACCTGCTTGTGTTTTAATCCCTGAGCTATTTGGCCGGCCTTCCTGGTGACTTTTTAAAGGGCTATTTGTAGATGTTTTCAGGTATAGTACATTATCCTCATCTGAGAGATAAGCAACCAGGCCAAATTTAAACAGGGTCTATCTGATGTTCTATTTCATCTGTAATTTCCTTTGCTTTGAAATTTTTGATTTGACTAGTAATGTGGATATAGTATAAAAAACAAAGAATATCAAAATAGTGTGCTAAAAAACTTTACTTTCCTACTCTGATTCTTCATTGTTCTCCCTTCCTCTTTCCAACATACAGTATATTCTATGGATTTATACATTCTATATGTTTATGTCTGCTTTTTACACATATAATCAAGTACTACAGACTTCTGGCCATTAAAAAAAGAGCAATACAGTGACTGCTTTGGCAAGCGCAGGGACCAGGGTTGGATCCCTGTTCCCGGGCACACTGAGCAGAAAGGAGTCTGGGCATGGTGGTACAAGCCTGTAATCCCAGTGCTGGGGAACAGGAAGATCACTAGGAGCCTGAGCTGCATAGTGAGACCCTGAAGGGGCTGGGTAGATGGCTCAGTGGAATGAGCGCTTTCCTGGCAAGTGCAAGGGCCTGAGTTCAAATCCCCAGTTCAGGAAAAAAAAAAAATTAACAGTGAGACCCTGTACCAAATACATAAATGGGAGGGGGGATATAGTTTGAAAATCAATTTTATTTATTTATTTATTTATTTATTTTTTGCGGAACAAGGGATTGAACTGAGGCCCTTGTGCTTGCCAGGGAAGCGCTTATTCTACTGAGCCATCTCCCTGGCCCGAAAATCGATTTTTAACAGCATGTAAAAAGTCATTCAGATGTTTGTAAAGAGAATTCTAATTGTTTTAAGAAATGTATTTGGTTGTTTTACGATTTCAGCACCCTCAACGAGCTGTGTAAGCAGCTCCGACTCGGGGTGAACCTCCTGCTTTCAGCCTCCCTAGCTCTGAAATTACAGGCCCAGACTCTGGCCTCAGCCTGCCCTGGAGGCGGGGCTTGAACCTGTTTATCCCTGCGCCTGTGGTTTCTTAAGCAGGAGCTTTAGTCCTCTGAGCTATCTGGCTGGTCCAAGAATTCTAATTCTTATAGATTGCTCATTTTATGGAATTACATGTTTGGATGTTGAAACAATGCTAAATTTCCATAAAGCCATAGAAGCTTCACAGTACTTGCTCTCAGTCATTGTACTTACTTCGTTGTATAAATTGGTAACAGTTTGTAGAGTGCTAACAATTTGGACCCATGTGTACATAGCACTGCTTAGGATTTAGCAGAGAATAGAAGCTGAGAAAGATAAGCCAAAAGAAAAAAAGAAAGAAAGATAAAGGGAGCCGGCGTGGTGGCGCATGCCTGTAATCCCAGCACTCGGGAGGCTGAGGCAGGAGGATTGTTGTGAGTTTGAGATCAGCCTGAGCTACAAAGTGAGCTTAAGGCCAGCCTGAACTGCATAGTGAGACCCTGTCTCAAAAAGACAAAAAAAGAAAAAGCTAGTGGCCAGGGATATAGCTCAGTGGCATAAGTGCCTGCCTAACAAGTGCAAGGTCCAAAGTTTGATCCCTGGTTCCATTAAAAAAAAAAAAAAGCCAGTGACCACTTAGAAGGAAAATGGTCAACACTACTCAGTATCTGTGTTAATTACCTTTAGTCACCTGTTGTTGTTTTTTTTGTTTGTTTGTTTTTGTCAATCTGTTGAGAGGGACACACAAACACAGAGCTAGTTCACAGTCTAACAGGGGTTGGCAAACTTTTTCTGTAAAAGGCTCTGTAGTAAATATTTTGGGCTTTACAGACCAGCTTCTCTACTTTGCCCATGTAGTGTGGGTTACAACTGTTTAGCCAGTAAGCCTTGGTATCTTGGTAACATTTTATTTACAGAGGCTCAGAGTGGGCCTGACTGGACCTGAGGGCCATGGGTTGCCCGAATATGGCAAATAGCATGTGGCATCTCATGACTCTCTTGGGATATATAGTGTAAAGAATAGGTCTGCTATTTCTTAATCTTTCTTGAGTTATTAGCCAGTGTCTGGTTTCCAGATAACTTTTTGCTAGTATAGGATGAGTTTAGTGCAAAGCTGACTCATAGTAGGACTTGAGAAAATGTTTGATGGTGCTATACAGATGTCTGCTGTCTTCTACAATAGATGAGTTGACCACATTGATCTAATCCTTTTTTTTTTTTTTAATCCTGAAATTGGTCCATCACCTCATAGGAAACCCAGAGGATCTGTGACCAAGTCCATGCAGCCATCAAGGCACTTACTGCAATATACTATTCACTTCCCAAGGCCCAGGGTAAGCCACTGTGTACACATCAGAATTGCTTTTATGGGCCAGATCTTCACTAATATGATGCATCATGCTGTGAGACTTTTTACCTTTGCCCAGTTTGAGTGTGCTGCTTTCTCCCATAAGATCCCATCGTGGATAATTTTGCAGTAATTATCCTCTGTAAACATTCCAATATGGCAAGGTACAGATGCTGTATATGTATGACTTCCCATCTTCTGCCCTGCCTGACTCTTAAGGCTTTTAATTCTCACTGGCTCTCCCCTCTTCACCCCTTTGTGATTGGCCGGAGCTCAGTTTCCTGCTCAGGTGAGGCTATCCCTGCTCTCCTTCCACCCATATTACATCACACCCTGTTTTTGAATTCCTTCATAAGTTGTGTCCACTAATCCTGCCTATAGTTTTATACCTTGATTATAATCATGCCAGTATGATAAATGAATATGTATCATAGATGTTTAGGGTTGCTCACAAATGGTTAAAACCTCATGTGTTTTATCCAGTTTCGGGAGACCCCTGTCCTTAATGGGTGAATGTATGCTGTCCTGGAAAACTTGTTTTATGTCTCTTGGAGAATAACTCTGGGGAATGGTGGGGAGGAGGAGAAGGGCAAAACAATGACCTGGGATATGAACAAAAAAGTGACTATTGTATTGGTTCTTTATTTAAAGCATGAGGGTATCTATTACCTTATAGTTCTGTAGTGCTTAGACTCCAGAAAGCAGGTGGTAAAGTCTGAAAAGAAGCCCGAACTACCTATGGTTTTTGTTTTATTGGCTACAGGGATCACCCTGAGAAAGCTGGTGCGGGGCACCACTCTGGACATCGTGGATGGCCTGGCTCAGCTCGTGGAAGTACTTCTTGTTGCTTCAGCTCAGAGGTAGTGATGCCACTATGTGGAGTGATTTTTTTTTTTTTTTAAGACAGGGTCTCACTCTAATCAGGCTAGCCTTTGACTCACTATGTAGTGCAGGATGGTTTTGAACTCATGGAGTTCCTCCTACCTCAGCCTCCTGAGTGCTGAGATTCTAGGCATGTGTCACCACCATGCCTGTCTTGTGTGGTGGTAATTAATAGGTTTCTTTGATTCTGGGGAAGAAAATTGTCTAACACCAAAGTTACTGATAGCTGAGAATAAGGACTCGTAGAAGAAGCTTACTAATAGGAAGCTAGGTTATTAATCTAACCTTATTGATTCCTTTCCTCAGCTCTGAGAACAATGACCTTATTTCCTACAACAGTGTCTGGGTTACATGCCAGCAAGTGCCTCAGATACCAAGAGGTGAGTAAGAGTGGGGAAGTGGACTTCTACTGCTGACAGATAGATAGATAAATGTCTGTCTAGTTTCCAGCCTAGTACAACATGTATGTTTTTTAATTTCTGTAAAAAGTTTAGATATCAGGAATCAAACTCAGGACCTTGCACTTTGCCAGACAGATGCTGCATTGCTCAACTATATCCCCAGCCCCCATCTATATTAATAGAGAGGTATTAATACTTTTTGTCATTTTCTGATTTTCGCATTTTTTTTCTTTGGCAGTGCTAATGATTGAATGAAGGCCTCTGCACATGCTAGGCAGGTGTCTTGCTACTGAGCTGTGTCAGACTGCTGTGGCTCTGTCTCATGTTGAACACATGCAATTTGTTCTAATGTTGTCTTAGATAAGTATTTATTTGTCTGTCTTTTTGGGGAAGATTTTTTTTTTTTTTTTTTGGCGGAACCAGGGATTGAACTCAGACCCTTGCACTTGCCAGGGAAGTGCTTAATCCACTGACTCATCTCCCTGGCCCCTATTTGTTTGTCTTTTTTGAGGCAAGGTTTCACTGCTGTTTAGGCTGGCCTTGAACTCACTTTGTAATCCAGGCTGGCCTTGAACTCACAGTGATCTTCCTGACACAGAGCAGTGTTTTGGGGAAGCAGTTAATGAGGTAGAGGCGCAGGTGGGCCAAAAACTGTGAGTGTCCAGGAGAACTATAGGCAGGGCATCATGTGGCCATTTTATTTCATTTTTTTAATGTTTGGTACAGGGTCTCACTATGCAGGTCAGACTCATAGTGATCCTCCTGTTTTCATCCTCCCCAGTGCTGGGATTACAGGTGTGTGCCACCACGCCTGGACTTGTTTGCTGGCTCAGTGCACCCCAAGGGTAGGGCCAGCGTGGCATGTGGGACTGGGGATTGAACCCTGAAACCCTAGTCCCTGTGCTTGCCAAAGCAGGCACTTAGTCTGCTGAGTTATCTCACGGATACTCTTTCTTTTTTAGTTTTTAAAATTTGTATTAGTATATGTTTATAGTACATAACAATTACCAAGGCATGGGGAGTTGATATCTATACATGCCACACCTTGATTCTTTTTAGTTCCCCTTCTTTCCCTCCCACACATCTCTTGGATCTCTTGGTCCTCTTCTCAATGCTACAAGATTTATGCTGGTTTTTCCTTTTGCTATGTCTGTCTTTTACTTTGTTCTTAAAATAATTATACTTTGGCTACTTTTTTTTGCACCAGGAATCAAACTCAGGACCTTGTACTTGCCAGGCAGGCGCTTGTGCCACTGAGCTATATCCTCGGCAGTATTTATATCATGGGTTTGATCTCAAGGTGCATCTGTTTCCTACAAATGACTCAAGTGGTAGCACATTACCTTATTGTGTATAAATACCATATTTTGTTTATCTGCTTATCTGTTGATGGACATTTAGGTTACTTCTAGAATTTAGCTATTATGAATTATAGCTAAATTATAATTTAGTATACATATGTGGTTATAAATATGGGTATGCATGTATCACTATAATATCATGTCTGTATCTTTGGGGAAGATACTTATAAGAGGAATACCTGAGTCAAATGGAATTTCTAGTTTTAGTATTTTTGAGGAATCTCCACATGGATTTCCATAGCAGTTATACTAGTTTATATTCCCACCAACAATGTAGAAGTGTTCGTTTTTACCCACAGTCTTGCTTTTTTGTTGTTGTTGGATTTGAACTCAATACTCACTAAGTTGCTCAGGCTAATCTCAAATACCCTTGCCTTAGCCTCCAAATGCTGGCATTACAGGCATGTACCACATACCCAGCTATCACGGTAGCTTTGTAATATAATTTAAGTCAAAGAGTTTGTTCTTATCTCTTGTTGCTCAAAACCCTCTACCTGGGTGAGAAGAGGTTTAGTTTAAACCACCACCATTGTTGACCTTAGTGTTTTCTTTAAAAGAAAGTTTTGATTGTCCTTTGCAGTCTTAAAAGAATCATTGGGTTTTGCCCCTAATTCTGATTTTTCACTCATAGATAACAAAGCTGCAGCTCTTTTAATGCTGACAAAGAGTGTTGATTTTGTGAAAGATGCACATGAAGAAATGGAGCAGGTGAATCTCTTTCATTATTTGTCATTGGGAGATAACTCCATGATCAGTAGGTGAGACTTGAGTATTTAGAAAGATGGTCTTATTGTTGACTGAATGGGTTCTATTGTTATTCCTGTCATGTATCTTCTGACTCTCCCACAGCTGGCGTGGGAAGCACTCCTCTGTTCTGTTGCTGGACAAGGACAGTGAGAACAGACCTTATGAAATGACTCATAGGAAAACTTGGTCATGGTGCCAAGACTTGGTATGTATGTTCACCACGTGTCCTGGTGTCTGCTGCAGGCCATGGAAGAATGTGACCCTTATTCTGGACTCTTGAATGCTTCTGAGGAAGACAGCTCTGACGGCCACAATTGTGAGGGTGTGTTGGGGTTTCCGAGCAATCGGGACATATACTGGTCTGAGGAAGATCAGGAGCTCATAATCCCATGCCTGGCACTGGTGAGAGCATCTAAAGCCTGCCTGAAGAAAATCCGGATCCTAGTGGCAGAGAATGGCAAGAAGGATCAAGTAGCCCAGCTAGATGACATTGTAGACATTTCTGAGGAGATCAGCCCCAGGTAAGCATGGTCCTTACTTGGAACAGAGGAGTATTCTCATTTCAGCTCAAAGTTTTCCCCAATTTTTGTATTTTGAAAATACAGGAGTTTCAAAAATAACTTCAGAGAATACCTCTACATTTTTTCATTTGGATTTATCTGTTCACAGGTTTTCCTTGTGTAGTAGTCCTTCACTATTATGCAGTTTGACTTTTGCAGACTGTTTCATGATTTTCAAAAAAATACTAATCTAAATTATCAGATTTTTCACTGTGTCTTAGGATTTTGCAGTAGTGTACGGTACTGTATACATATTTATATGCCAAGTGTTTATGGTTTTAATGATTTTTGCCTAAAATTTTTTAAATATATAAAATATACTTAAAAATGTTAATTCTAACACATTAAAAGAGTATTAAATTGAAATAAAATACGCTTGTATAAGCTAAACTCAGGACTTCGTACTTATCAGGTGTATGCATTTCCTTAGCAGATGAATACATACTATATCACACAGTATATGTTGTTAAAATTATGTAGGTAAGTTTAGAAAATGGTTAAGAACATTAGAAGTGTTTTTAAAAGTGGGAAAGGCTTATAATGTGGATTTATAAAACCTTAAATATATATAAATACTAAAATATAATGTTGCTACTTCACTGATTTTCGCATATGGCGGGGTTGTTTGGAACATAACCTCCGCAATAAGTGAGGGACCACTGTACTGGTTTATTTTTCAAGAAATAATTTTTTTATTTCCTAAACCATTTGAGAATCAGTTGTGGATATCAAAGACATTTGGGTCTACAGGGCTCGCTGTACCGGTCAGACTTGGAGTGATGCTCTGGTTTTCAGCCTCCCAAACGCTGGGATTACAAGGCATGCACCACAGCTCCAGCCCTCTTAGCACACCCCAGGGGTGGGGCTGGCACAGCATACCACACCAGGGATCAAACTCCACAAAAACGTTCTTATAGTCACAAGAAATTAACACTGAGTATTTTAAAATGTTTTTTATTAACACTGAATATAATATATACTCAAGATTCTCTGTCTCTAAAATGTCTTAACATAAATATAGGGTTCCATAAAGATTTCACATTACATGTGGTTGTCATTTCCAAACATGCCTTAGTTTCTTCCTTTTCTGTTGTTTCTTATTTTTTTGTCTTTTTAAGACAGGGTCTCACAATGCAGTTCAGGCTGGCCTTAAGCTCACTTTGTAGCTCAAGATGATCTCGAACTCACAACAATCCTCCTGTCTCAGCCTTCCAAGTGCTGGTATTACAGGCATGCGCCACCACGCCCGGCTAGTTTCTTCCAATCTAGAACAGTCTGCATCTTTCTCTTTTCTGATAAAGTTTAAAAAGAAAACATATTTGCTTATAGAGTATCCAACAATTTAGATTCATGTGATTACTTTCTTATGATTATAGTCAGGTTAAACATTTTTTTGATAAGAACATCATATAGTGGAATGTTTTGTGCTTCCCCTTATATCATATTGAAGGGCAAATTATTTTGGCTTATCACATTACTGGTGGTACTAAATTTGATCACATGGTTAAAGTGGTATGCTCCATGGGCTGGGAGATAGCTTGGCAGTCTGCCTGCCTTCCTGATAAGCACAAGGACCCAGGTTTGATCCCTGGTATTGCATGCTGCACTGGCCCCTAAGGCCCCAGTCTGTCATGCTGGCTCTGAAATGGTGTGATGACACACACCTATAATCCCAGCACTGTGGAAGCTGAGATAGGAGGATCACTAAGAGTCTGAGCTATGTAGCAAGACCGTCCAAATTTTTTAAAAAAAGATTTTTTTTTTAAGAATTAAAAAAAAAATGAAGTGGTATCTCCCTATTAAGTGTAGCTTCTACTGAAATCAACCCAGGTAAATTCCTAAATTGATGGTTTTAGATTTTGTGTGTGTGTGTGTGTGTGTGTGTGTGTGTGTGTGTGTGTGTGTGTGTGTGTGTGTTAGTGGGAGCTGAACCTAGGGCCTTTGTGACCTATACCCCTAACCTAACCCATCTGTTGGCCTGTCTGTCTATCTTGAGGGAGGGTCTTGCTAAACTGCCTAGGCTGGGCTTAAATTTGTGATCCTCCTGTCTCAGTCTCTCAAGATTCTGGGATTATAAGCATAGACCTCTATACGCAGGAGCTCATGCCCTTACTTTGTTGGCATTTTGTTTTGTTTTGAGGTAGGATCTCACTTTGCAATTCAAGCTGGCCTTAAACTCAGCATGTAACCCAGGCTGGCCTCAACCTCCTGCCTCAGCCTCCCAAGTGCTGGGATTACAGGCATATGCCACAACACGTGGCATAGAACCTCACATCTTTTGCTGAATTAATAATTTTCCCCCTGTGAACCAAGCACACCCCTCCTCTTCTGCCTCCCTAGTGAAATACAATATGTAAGTTTCAGTAAATACTAGGTGGATTGATGCTGTATTGGTTGCTTAATAAGTTATGAAACTAATATGTATTTCTGGGACAGATTCTTCATATAGCCATAGTTATATACTGGAAACATGTAGTTGGGCTTTGTTTCTTGTTAATGATTATTTTTGCTTTCTGCTCTTAGTGTGGATGATTTGGCTCTAAGCATATATCCGCCCATGTGCCATTTGACTGTGCGAATCAATGTAAGTACCAGCTCTGAGGGAATAGTTACAAATCCAGTTGGTAGAATTTCACTAGTCACTAAGAAGTCTGCTAATCTGTAGGACACATATTTATTTGTAACACTTGGGATACAAGCACAATAAAGTCACAGTTCTTGCTTGTATTTGTGCATGATAAATATTTGCTGCAGTCAAATTATTATAGCCTTGAACTTTGATAGTTCTCTCTTCTAGAATCACTTGAGGGATTTCTTTCAAAAAGTCCAACAATCTTGGGAAATGCTGATTTGAGAGGAAATCCTTAATTACATGGTGCCTTAGGAATCTCTGCACCTGAAGTCACAAGTTAAAATGAGGCTCTTTACCAAGTTTTGTTGTAGTTTTCAAGTGCTGCACCCTACACTGGAGAAACTTCAGTTTTTATCTCTAATGCTTACTGGAAAGAGAAGTCAAATTGTTGAATGGCTTATATTTTACAGTGTGATGTGCTGCTTCTCAAATTTGATAAATTAGTTGTAGAATATACATCACATGCATATGCACGGTGTGCAAACATCTTGAAGTAAAATAGGATTTCTTTTGGGTCTTAACCTGTTTTTATTTGCCATTAACTTTTTAAAATTGATTTCAAAAAATAAATGCCTAGCTGTGTGCCTTGTCAGTTTTCCAAGCATAATAGCTAATAAGGGTTTCGTTTGTCCATTCAGGCTGGCCTTGAGCTCACTTCATAGCCCAGGCTAATCTCACACTCTCAAGTCTCTTGCCTCTGTCTCCCAAGTGCTGGCATCATAGGCATTTGCCACCATACTCAGCCACAGAAAATTTTAAATACATAAATTATATACATAGATCTATATTTTGTTTTATATTATAACCGTGCATTCCTCCCCATATAATTTTCTTTCTTTTTTTGAGGGGGTAGCAGGGGTTAGACATATGTTCTAAGCATATGTTCTACCACTAAGCTATCCTCCACCTCCCATGTTTTCTTTTTTTTTTGTCTTTTTGAGACAGGGTCTCACTATGCAGTTCAGGCTGGCCTTAAGCTTACTTCGTAGCTCAGGCTGGTCTCAAACTCACAACAATCCTCCTGCCTCAGCCTCTGGAGTGCTGGGATTACAGGCATGCGCCACCACGCCTGGCCCCATGTTTTCTTGATATTCTTAAAATTCTGTAATCCTTAGACCGAATTAGGTGGGGTGGCATGAACTGGGATTATAGGCTTGCACCACCATGCTGGGACACTGTCCCTGGTTCAACATGCCCCAGGGGCAGGGCCGGTGGGCAGTGTAGCTGGTGTGGCATGTGAGACCTGGAGTAGAACCCTGGTCCCTGAGCTTGCCGAAGCATGTACTTTGTCCACTGAGATCTTACTGGCCTTGTAATTCTTTTTAATTAAAAAAATATATATTATTTCTGTTTTATATTTGAGTTGTCAGGCAGGGTAAATTCATGTTACGTTCCTTTTAAATTTCAGACACATGATAAAGAGTGCTATAGCAAAAGTATTAAAGAAGATTTTGCTAAATACAAAAGAATCTGAAGCTGATATATACTAAGTAATCCCAGCACTCAGGAGGCTGAGTTAGGCTAATTTGCTGTGAAGGCCAGCTTGGATCAAAGAGAAAGAGGAAGAGTATAATCTTACACCATAACTTAATCAGCATTTTGATTTTGTATGTTTTCTTCAAGATTTTCTTTTAAAAGGGTTTTAAAAATTATTTAGGTCTTTAAAAAATGTTTATCCTCTTTTGATGGCGGGGCTCAGAGTGAGTATTCTGTTTCTTTTCTAGTCTGCAAAACTTGTATCTGTTTTAAGGAAGGCACTTGAAGTTACAAAGTAAGTATGAAGACTTCTTCACTAGGCTTGTTAAGAAGCCCTGTTTTAAGTAATGGAAAAGCATGGGTATGGGGTCTTCTTTCAACTTCCATTTCTGTGGAGATCCTTGCTTTGTCTTGCTGTAGTTTCTCCTAGGGATCCTCCTGAGGGGTAGGGTTTCCCTTGACACTGTACTAAGTTTAACTTTTTTAGTTTTATTTCTTATCTGGGTCACTGAGGATTGAGCTACATCCCAGACCTTTGTAATTTTTTGTAACTTTTATTTTTACTTTGGGACAAGGTCAAAGTTACTTTATTGCCCAAGCTGGGCTCAGATTTATAATTGTCTTGCCTCAGCCTTCCAGAGTGCTGGGAATACAAGAATGTGTCACCATGCCTGACTAATTTACTTCCTATTTCTTTTCTACCCTCCCCCCATTTCATTTGCAGAGCAAGTCATGTGACTCCTCAACCAGAAGATAGTTGGATCCCTTTACTGATTAATGCCATTGATGATTGCATGAACAAAATTAAGGAGCTAACGCAGAGTGAAATTGAACAATGAGTTTTCAGCTTCATACAGATTCTCCTGTCTCCCTCTCACTGTTGCATCTAGGCTCTGATTCTGCTTTTAAAAATGGACATAGCAGCTGTATGTGGTGGTACATACTATAATTCAAGCACTTGGGAGGCTGAGACTGGAGGATCACTGTGAATTCAAGGCCAGCCTGAACTGCATATTGAAATACTGTCTCAAAAAGGAAAAATTTCAATTTTTCCTTTCTTATGTATTTAGGACAGAGTCTATGGGGTCTACAGGGTCTCACTATGTAGATCGGATGTGTAGTGATTCTCCTGTTTTCAGCCTCTCAAACACTGGGATTACAGGCATGTGCCACCACACCCAGTCTCAATGCTGTCTCAGCATGCCCCAGGGGCAGGGCATCACACTCAGGATCCAGCCCTGGCTCCTGCACTCTACCTAAGCAGGTGCTTTAGTCTGCTGAGCCCAAAATTTCAACTTTTTAAAAATGACAATAGTATACTTGCTAAGTGAAAAAGGAATTCTTATCTGTATTTAATAAGAGGCTCTACTTCAGAGACTTGATTAGGTTAGATTTTGGCATTTATTTATAAACCATATGAGTGATATATTTTTCTGTGCTAGATATAAAATATAATTGCATGAATTGCCTCAGACTCCTAAGGAAGTTACCCTGTTTCTTATTCTATTTAATATGATATTTTATTAAAAATGTTAATTGCCTCAATAAAATGCTAACCAGCTGCTAGCAATTAAATGAGTACCCTTTTTTATTTGGATTTGTCAACCTTAAAATCTGATTTTGATCAGACATATGTAGAACAAAAACACTTGAATTTAATGCCAGCCTCTCTTAGTATTTCAACATAATACTGTTGTCATCAGTAGGTCCTTCTGTATATTATTTCATGTTATTCAGTGCCTGTAACATATATTGGTATTGCACTCATTTGATAGATTTGTCCATTTTATTCAACAGATTTGCTTTCTTTATACCTACCTGAATTGTTATTGTGTTGTATGTTTACATTTCTCCAAATGTAAATACCATGTTTTTATA
>PVKA01035670.1:0-22421 GCA_004027165.1 Ctenomys sociabilis
ATATACATGCATTTGCCATAAATAACTTTGAATAGTATTGTTTATATATTCTCCAAGTATAGAATCCTGAAATGACCAAAAACCTAAAGAGAGGAAGTGGCCAGTCTTTGGTTCAAGTATCATGATTGTGAGTCCCTATTAGTCTCCTAAATACCCCAAGAGCACAGTAGCATCAAGAAAATTATAGAAGGGTCTTCACCAAAGTAAGGCAGGCAAGCAACTGACCTTGAAGGATTCCTCTAATCTAATTCCTCTATTCTAAGAATAGAAGTCATATTCTCTCCTATGATTTTCATAATTTTAAATATTACTTTAGGTCTTTGACATATTTTAGTTGATATACGTTATATAAGATAAGGGTTCCAGTGTTGTAGTAGTTGTTAATTTGGAAATCCGGTTGGACCAATACAGCTTCTTTTTTTATTATTCATTTTAATGAAAAATAAAGGCACAATAGCAATGAAATGGTTTCAAAACAGGTTAGTAGAATGGTTACAATAATCAATACATTGCATAGTGTTGTCTTGATAATAGTTATTCAGAGGACAAGATGCAGACATGATATCTTGTCTAAACAATACTAGTACAAACTTTTATAGTCAGTGAACTCAGAGAAAGTAGCTATATATCTATCCTAACTCTCTTGTGTATACACACACACACACACACATAGAAATATTTTTTCATAGCAACAAGAAAAGCAGCTAAGATATCACACACACACACATATATGTGTGTTTCTCTTTTTAGTCAACAAAATGGTCTTTTATTTACACTTTTATGAAATTAGTAACACTTGACACTAGGCTGCCTAGCAACTGACAGCTAACCTTAACCAGACAGGATGTTCATCTCAGGAGTGAGGTAGCTTGTTTGCTTCAGGCACTGAGGCCTAGTCCCACATAGATATTTTATCAATTTCCTAGCTTTGTGGCTCCCAACATATCCTCCTTTTTTATTCTGTTTTGCCAGAGATGGGGGCTCCCTTGCAGTTAAAGAAGCTGCATTTAGAGAAATCTTTAAAGGACCTTTTTACACTTGAAGCCAGTCTACATACTGTAGACACTTGAATTCAGTAAAATAACCCAACATAGTCCAATAGTCCATAATAGTAGTGTGTTATAAGCAGAACTGTCAGTTGCTGTCTTGAGCCTTTTACAGCTCAGCATATTAATATGGCTTCACTTTTTATACCTCATAGTTATACTTTTTCAGATAAGCAAGATTTATATAACTAAAGATGTAACATTTGTATCTGACAAGCCCAGTCAAATCTTAGGATTTACCTTGAAACTATGTACATCACTTTGTAGTGTAGTCAGTATCAGCCATCTGGATGAGTCATAGCCATTGCTTGACCAATTTGCTCTCTGTGAAAGCCTGAGAGAATGTTTTCTCCCTAGGTGACTCTCCTTAGCTACACTATACATCGCTGATCACTTTCTACTGTGGCCCCATAATCTCCTTGATCAAAAAACACCATTAAATTATAGGATGTCATAGAAGAGGTTTTCTTATGTTCTGAGTCCTCACTGACCTTGAAGGGCCAACACAGCTTCTTGAACATTTTTCTTTCCCTATTTTGTCCCTTTGATAAATTTGTCACAACTTGTTTGACCATATATATATTGGAATAATTTCTTGCACAAAAACCAATATGCAAATGAATCACCAGCAAGTCCTCCTGAACAGAGCAGTTACTGGTTGAAAGTATCATTCGTTACTTGCAAGTATCATTCGTTACTTAGATTATCTGGTTTTTATCTGACACTGGCTCTCAGAGAACCATTTCTTCTCAACTAGGCACACCCTTTCATGTTATTACTTTCTAACCACATGCCTAGAATATAGTCTGTCCTTTAAAAGAATAAACATCACCATAGATAAAAATGGGTGTAAAACTCTGAAGAAACATTAAATTTCCTTAGGAACAAAGACAACCGACTCTGGATTCAGTGAGGTGAGGAGTAGAGAAGTCACCACTGGAAGCTTCAGATGCTGCAGGTAGAAGAGGACCAAGCAAGCTTGCCTCATGGCTTTTGGGTGAACAAGAAAAGGAACAGGGATACAGTCAGAGAGCTGATCAAAGGTTGAATAATGCTGAAAGTCTTTTTTAGAAGGAAACACTGTACAGCATAATCCTCAGCCCTACTTCAGGAAACCACATTTCTACCCCATGGACTCACTTAAAAGCCTCCCAGCCTAGCTGTAGATGCCATTTGGTCTGTAGGAAGGGGCTGCTTCTGTGTTCTTGGTGCCTTAAGACAGAATAAAACCGGAGAATTGTATAATTCTCACTTAGGTTTTTGGAATCCAAACATTATTTGAACAATAGCCCACTGACAAACTGGGAGTGCTGAAGTCTTTATTGCAACATTGTTTATGACAAAATCAAGATTTATAAAGAATATAAACAATGGTGCAAGATCAAAGATTATATCCCCAAAGTCCTGATCCTTGCTATGCTATGTAACTTGGTTCTTTGAACTCTATCAGCAGGTTAAGCACACACTTCATAGTTCATTGTCAGGCTGTTAATATATTTCTTTTCCAGAGCTCAGCATTTCTAAGAGAACCTAATTCCTTCTTTTATATTCCTCCTGTTATTACTAGAGTAGGAGCATATCCAGAATTTTCTATTGTTCCATGTTCCACAATTTTAAAGCACAAGTCTTCCTATTCAGCATGTTCTTTAAATAATTACAAATCTCTTATAATAAAGCCTTCCCATCTTGTTACCAGTCTACATTTTATCTTCTTTTGGTTCTGCCTTTAAGGCTGTTTCAGCAATGCTAATTACAAAGAAAAAGATAAGGTCGGATTGCTTTTCTTCTCCACTCACATCAGCTCAGAAAATGAACTGCAGTATTTTCCTTTCCTATTTGTGCAGGTAATGATGTATTCATTGTGGCAAAGCCTTCACACATAATAAAAATTATATGCTTTTTGCAGATGTACTAATTATCTCTCCTTGATCAAGAAAAAATTATTGAATCAGCCTCCAACTACACACTTTAATTTGTACCCATATTTGATGCTGTCAAAAAAAAGCCTGAGCTATTTTTATTTTACTTTGGTTTGGGGGCTAGAAATAAAAATATTATGGAAAATTATTATTTTAAATAGCTAAAAGCAACTAGCAGATATGATTGACTATGACAGTTCCTACCAGTTAAATTATGTGCTGATATAAATGTAAAGAGATTACAAAGAAACCAAAAGAAAACAGAATGAATGATTTGCAGTGTCCAATTGTGGTAATGGAAACTAACTCAATCTATTTTGGACATGCAGCGATAACTCTGTTATTAAAGACTGTTTGTCAAGAAAGACACAAACTATGTATTTTTAAGATATAAAACATCATTCCCTGGCAACTGAAAAAGGCCAACAATTTTTATCATGTACCCTTTATTTATTTATCAACTTGTCTATATTTGCACAGCATTCTGATCAGAATTGTTTACAATGACAGAATAGTTTTACTAAATTCTGTTGAAATTTGATAACAATGTTCTGTATTTAGTAGTGAAATTCCATTTGACTGCCTTAGAAGGAAAATATTATTATTATTACACATTTTATTCTAAAAACAATTGTGCAATAGATTTACGCATATAGAGTAATACTATCAATACTGTGAAACATTACAATTTAAAATGATTCCCTTGGAAATGGTAAAATGAGAAGTGAAAAATGTTTGGGTTTTTTTGTGTGTGTGTGTGTTGAGGTTTGGTTTGGTTTGGTTTGGTTTGGTTTGGTTTGGTTTGGTTTGGTTTGGTTTGGTTTGCTACTGGGAATCAAATTTCATTTCTATTTCCACCTGAAAAAACTTCAAAATAAACAAGGAAAACCTGGCTTGCCTTTACTTCTGACAAAATAACTCATGAACAAACTAGTCCACATTTTTTCATTCCCTTCCTTTCCCATACTTATTTGTACAGACATTTAAACACTCAAAACACTGTTGAGCATTTAGTGAACTGACTGCAAGATCAAAGTGTCAATGAGCCCATTGTATGCACTTGTTATCACACGAATCTACTCACTGGGTTATTTGGACATAAAGTTCACGTACACTGCAATGTATAATATAAAGTATATGATACGTTGCCCTTGAGAACAATAAAAATATCAATATCAAAATATTATGAAAACGCCATTCATAATAGTTTCAGGACAAGGCTTTCCTTTCATCCGACATTAGTAACAATAACTATGAAAATCTCTCTGAGGAAGGGAAATTGCAAAACTGACCCATGTGTGAGTCCCAGTCTGTGTGCTTGGCTTCTGTTCTAATCAGAGGGCTCCTAGTAAAACCTTGTGCTCTCCCCTTGATGCTGGTGCTAGTTGACTGCTGCCATAACAAGACAGAAGGATCTGACACACTGTCTGCTCCAGATCTCTCCTGTCACTCATGATCTGCAACTAATCCTCCTACTTCAAACTACATCAAAATTCTCACTTCAGAGTTTTCATGCCAAAGTGAAAGACATCATAAGACATTTTCAAAGTCATATAGGTCCAATCCAGAAGTATAGAGAGATGATATCCTGTTTTAGCACTTTTCTTACTACTGGGGAAAAAATACCAAATAACCACATATTTAAAGAAGAGCTTTATTTTGGCTCCCATTTTTAGCTCTAGTTGGTTGACTCCAAGGCAGGTAGGTATGGTGGAACAGTGTGCCAGAAGAAAGCTACTCCATTCATGCCAACCAGGAAGCAGAGATCAGGGGAGGACCTGGTGGGGTAGATACACCTTAGCAGGTCATGTTCCAAGTAAACCCAACTTTTCAATCCAAGCCCCACCTCCAAACACCATTTTACCAGTAGGGTCCCTTTGACTCAGTTACTTATCCAGAGCTATTGCTATTAGTATATGAGACCCTTGTGGAGCACCTGAACATAAACTATGACGCCCTGCATGGTGTAAATTTGGAACAATTGATAGCAGTTACTAGCAGACAAATTCTGACAATTTTCACTCTTGGATGAACTTCTTGGAGAGATAGTACCCTCTTATGACTTGTCTAATGTTGTTCTGTGGGAAATAGCTATGTCCAACTCATTAACAATTCCTTTACACTGGTAACTTTTCCTTCTCATCTTCAACTTCCTTTCCCCTTACGTTTCTAGGATAGTACGTATAATGTATTATAATATTTCCTGTTGGCTGCAATTATTATTTTGTAGGGAATTTAGGAAGCAACAATATCCAACAATATATGAAGCAAAAAGATTAGTGACTGATCAATGGTGGCAATTATTATATTAATTATAAATTTATATTCAGATTGCCTGAAGAGTTATATAGTTCTTAGAAGCATCTGTGGTGAATTGACAACTAGTGCTCAACTTGTAACACCTAACTGAACTAAGCATGGTGCTGCATCTGGGAGGCCCACTTGACGAGTCTTGCCTGCCACTAAGAGGAGAACTGGAGAAGAAGAAAAGCTATTGGGAAACTGTTAGAGAGCTGTTGATGTTCTTGGGGGAGGTTGTCCTGTGGGCTTTCCTGATGAACTCAGCTATTCTCATCATTGAAGGAGCTCAGGACCTTGTCACTGAGAATTGTTAAAGTTTACTCTGGGGGAGCTCTGGTCCTCACTCTGAGTATCACTTATTGACTCCAGAGGGGAAGATGGTGCACTGCTCAGTCTCCTAGAGAGGCTGGTCATTTCAGATTTCCTGATGAAAACTCAGCTTTCCTCATCATCAGAGAAGCTTGGGATTCCCATTGCTGCTGAGGATGGCTGTGCTACTTTTGGGGAAGCGCTGGTTCGTAATTTGAGTGTTGCTTCCTGACTCCCGTGCAGATCCCTCAGCCTGCTACTACAGTCCTTTTGTACCACTGGAATAGATTTTCTAGCTTTCACCACTCACTTTTGGGCCTTTCCAGTATAGATTCATGAAAGAGACCTGCATAAGGTATTTTCATGGGCTCTTGGTTTCCACCTGGACTCAAGGGGAGCATTGTCATAGTCTTTAGCTGGACTCATGCAGGACACAGTGTGGGATTCAGGCCCTCAACTGGATACTTTGGTCTTTAGTGTGACAGACTTCTTTCACTTTTTGTATATGATTCTTTGGGTGATTCATTAGAACATATTGTAAAATATATGTCCTGTGTTGTATTATTCCCCTGGCAAAACCCCAAACCATGATAGAAACCTAAATAAAAGTAGAGAAAACAGGGAGTTGAGCTTATTTACTTATTCCAAAACATAGGTTTTCCTATGTATCAGTCACAAGATTGGTTATTCATAAGGGATTTAAGATTTAAATCAGGTTAAGAAAGCCTTTTTACCAAGATAGCACCAAAGGTGAAGAAGGAAATCCCTGCCCCTCCCAAAGCTGAAGCAAAAGCAAAGCTTTGGAGTCCAAGAAGGCAGTGCTGAAAGGCATCCAAGCATCCACAGCCACATAAAGAAGATATGAACATCACCCATCTTCCACCATCCAAAGACACTGTAGCTGAGAAGGCAGCCCAAATACCTTCAGACAAGGTCCCCCAGGAGAAACAAGCTTGACCATTATGCCATCATCAAGTCCCCCCTGACCACAGAGTCAGCCATGAAGATATCAAGGACAACACACTTGTATTCATTGTGGATGTCAAAGCCAATAAGCACCAAATCAAACAAATTGTAAAGAAACTCTATGACATAGATCTTGCCAAGGTCAATCCCCTAATTAGGCCTTATGGAGAGAAGAATGCATATGTTCAGCTGACTCCCAATTATAATGCACTGGATATTGTAAACAAAATTGGGATCATCTAAACTGAGTCCAGCTGGCTAATTCTAAACATATACTTTTTCCTAGTTAACAAAAAAATAAATAAATAAATAAATAAAGTTTTAAATCAAAACTACCAATTTCTTGGGCTCTAACTGATCCTTCTTTTAAAAAAAAACACTATCTATTGAAGTCTTTTGTTTTTATGTATTTGTTACAGGGTCTACAGGATCTCATTACATAGATCAGACTCATAATGATTCTCCTATTTTTAGTCTCCTAAGTGCTGAGATTACAGGCATGTGCCACTATGCCCAGGCTCAATCGATGTCTCAGCACCCCCAGGGGTGGGGCCGGCACAGCACCCTGACAATTGCACTCCAATTGCTGCACTCTGCCTACAGAGGCCCTTTAGTCAGCTGAGCTGTCTGGCTGGCCCTATCTACTGAAATTTCAAGTGAAGATATTCCAAGAAGTGTGTAAAGTAGGTGATAACTACCATTGTGAAATGGTGGGTGGGTTTTCCTATTCTCTGACTAAATTACTGTAATAAGACAACACTGTGCAGAGTTAATGTTTCATTTAATTATACCATTTGCTTCTGTAAGTAATGGCAAGTCCTTCAAGCTGAGAGATACCCTATCTTAATAAGAGACTTAGAAGCACTCACAATAAATCATGCTGTGTCTCATCTCTGGGGCTCTCAACACTGCCATGCCCCCTTGAAGCCTCCCAGCATTCAGGACTTTAGAAACCTGAAAACGGTATTCACTGGATTTCTGGCAAGCAAACATGACAGGAAGAATCCCTGAGAAGAGTGTGGAATGGAAGCAAGAGGCAGAAGCCCTGCTAATATTTCTTGTGGTGTGATAGGTAAACACCCCTGAGTGTGGGAAAAGTGAAGTTGTTGTGTTTTCTGTTGCATTTCCCTAACTATGATTGAAAAAATAAGAAGAAATGATTGTGGGAAAACTCAAATCATTAGCATCTGTTTCCTGGATCAGGAACTCTTTAGTTTTAGAAAAGCTTACATACAACACATCTGAGAGTTTGCAAAGCTTGCCCTGAGCTTCATTTTCACAGGACTTTGTGAGTTTGAAAAGGTTTAATTTCTTATATGAAATATTGCCCTGCTGAAAAAGCCTGACATGCTTCCTGCTGCTTAGACAGAACTCACATTTATATGTTATTCTTTTCCTATGTTCCATCTTAACCTGAAAATTGGTTTCCTTTTAGTAGAAGTTTTTAAAACTTCATTCTTTCATTAACTATAAGATACATTTTACTGCTTGCCAGATATTAAATATAAAAATAAGATATCTCTGAAATATAAAAATTACATTGTCAGAACTTGTTGATATGCTGGTCTTGCTATTACCAAGTCAAATGAATTAATAATAGACTCATTTCCATGAGACAAACCCACCTTTATAAACCTCAGACCCGATTTCTCCACAATATAAGTTAATAGCAACCATAAAATTTGTAACATTGGTGCATTTGCAATAGGTAAAAGGAAAAATCTTAATGGCTGCTCTAGCATAAAAGAAATACTTTCTTTCTACGGGATACTGCTGAATTCAGGAAATAATAATTTAATCATTTAATTAAGATGATGTGAAATTGCTATTTAATGCTACAATAATCCCAAAAAATTTAGGTATGATACTAATTCATTTCATTATTTTCCTGAAACTTGCCAAATTTGCTTTAAATTTTTCTTTCCATTTTTCAACCTTCTATGAGAATAATATTAATTATTTTATTACTATATCTCAGATTTAAGAACATTTAATTACATTTAAAGCCACAGTCCAGATAAATAGTTTTACCCAATTTAGAAGAGGTTCGTCCCCCTTGCACAGAGGAGGATGAGTCAAGACACATTTATTTACTTTTTTTTATCTTTTATTTATTCATCTGGTACAGGGCCTCCCTATGCTGCTCACACTTGTATTGGTCCTCTTGTCTTAGCCTTCCCAGTGCTGAGATTACAGGTGTAATCACCACGCCCCGTTTCAGTGACCAGCCAGGCAGGCTGCTGAGCTATCTCCCCAGCTTCATTCACTTCAAAGCACATTTAGTGTGTGCTGTATGGCAAGTTTTCAGCCTGTGGCTAGGTATTGTAGAAACAGACACTGGGCATCCGAGCCTAGAGAGACTAAATTGGCTCCCTAGTTCAGCCTTTCGCTTGATACCTATCACATCTAGTAATAAGAACTGTTCAGATTTTCCCAGCACTTATTAAGAAAAACTTAAGATTATAATTGGCACAATGAGAATAAGAGAGAAATATGAATAAACCTTTAATTTCTGGAGATAAACCCTTGGGCAACTAGAAAGAGAAGAAAATGGACACTCATCTGCTCTGGAGGGGGTGGCCTTAAAACCATTAGAACTGAATCTATAAAAAAAGACAAGGTTCAATGTAGAAAATGAGGGCCAGGAAGAAAGGTCAGTAGAATAAGTTCTTGCCTGGCAAGTGCAAGGCTCTGAGTTCAATCCCCAGTAGACATAAATAAATAAATGAATAAACACATACATACATACATACATACATACATACATACATACATAGAAACAATTTAGAAAACACGTTAATCACTTTTGTGATTAATTGTGCATTCAGTGTTATAACACTTGCACAACTCTAAAAATGATACTGAGCAAAATATAGGAATAAAAAGGGAGAGTTATTCTCACAAGCACGTACAGTTATTGAGAAATGTCCTTAACGTTGCAGGTGGTCACCTTGTACACTTGACAGAGCAGTGACTGGATCAGTGATTCCAGGCGACCAATGGCTGGGTCTGCAGAGTACATGTTGTGCTATCAGATCAAGTACCCAGGCTGGGGTCCTTGTTTCTGATTAACACTGTTGGACTTTGGGAGTCATTTAAATACTAACATAAAAGAGAGACAGACAGACAGACAGACACAGATACAGACACAGACACAGAGAGACCAACAGACAGACAGAGACAATGACAGAGGAGTTTACTACATAATCCTTTTTTCTATTTGGAACATAATCAACCAACTTAGATAGTTCTTGCAAAAGCAGTTTTAGAGGTAAACAATACTAACAACCAATTATTTGTTATTTTGGCTAAATACTCTGTACAATAATAAAAATAAAATAAAACAGAGAAAGAAAATAAAAATAAAAACAGAGAAAGAACAGAAGGTCTGCAAAATAAACCAACCTTCCATTTATCAGGTTCTTTTCACGTACAAACTTTACAGGTAAGCAGTGTTTTAGCTTCACCCACAATGTAACTGTACCCTACAGTCAACAAGGCTGAGATACCATGGTATTGTTCATTCCATGAAAAGCTGATGTGTCAAAAGCCATTCAGAAAGACAGCATTCATGACCAGAGATTCCATAGAGAGTGCAGGGAATTCTTGTGATTTACCATAAAATCATCTTTTTAAAAAGACTGAGTAAGCTAGAGAAAAGACAAGCTGGAGAGACTTGCACAAGTTCTTTGCTCAATTCCAAGAGAGATCTTTGCCTCCTATGCTATTAAAGGCATCAACTTAATGACTATGGCCATAAAGATAAAAGGAACTGAGGAGACCTAATATCACATAATATAGGGAATTTTCCTTCTTTAACTTCTTAATTATGAAGTATATTTCCAATAAGCCATAAACACATAATCAACCATAGATTCATATATGTCCATTTATCTGGTTTTTGCACATGGATTTAACTTCTAATTAGAATTCCTACAAGTTTTTTGAGTTATTGTGCTTAGTATTTATGAAGATGAACATTAAGGAAACAAATCTAACAATGACTAAGAACTTTAAACTGTGAGATTTTTATGGTCAGATTTAGTACATTAGTCCTCCTTTTCCTTGGCTTCTAGTCTAATAACCTAACTCAGTCTTACCTTTTCCCTAGCACATATTTCAATAAATGCTGAATAAATAGATGAACACATCAATGAATAGCAAAGCGTTCATTTTCAAATCCCATCTTACTGAATTATTTTCTTTGAAAGCTCTGCTATTAATTTATGTGACTTATCTGATGTCATACAAATGATATAATAATTTGAATCCAATTACCCAAGGATGTAAAATGGAAGTTTACTATTTATCAAGTACCTTAGACTTCACTGATATACTTTGTACCTACCACACTAAAGTTCAGACTATCTAAAGACAGAGCTATATACTCAATCTTGTATTATGACTTCATTAGTTCATAATCCACCACAGTGTTGTGACAAATTTTTGACAACTTCCAGATCTTTAATATGAAAATGTAAGCCGGGCGTGGTGGCGCAGGTCTGTAATCCCAGCACTAGGGAGGCTGAGGCAGGAGGATTGTTGTGAGTTCGAGACCAGCCTGAGCTACAAAGTGAGCTTAAGGCCAGCCTGAACTGCACAGTGAGACCCTGTCTCAAAAAGACAAAAAAAAAAAAAAAAATATGAAAATGTATGGACCTATTACATGGACTTATACAAATAAAATTTACTAAATTAGTTCAACAGGACTGACAACAAATCGAATTGGGTGTACTTCTTTTCTCTTCTGTACTTGGCCCGCAGATCAGCTCAGCTTCCTTAGTCGAAAGCTATTGTTAGTTTGCCACTCATTTTGATTAAGTTCTTTTTTCTGGTGGATTGCGTTTAGAATACAACATAAGGTAGCTACAACTAAGAAGGATAAAAATTCGACCCAGTATACAATTAGCCTCTTTAAACTAATGAGAAATAAATAGGGCATATTTCTAGGATATGAGAGCAAGTAAGGATTTTAAAGATGAATTACAAAAGTCAAAATTAGCTAATAAATGATGTTATTTCATTAGCAAATAGTATTTACAAATCATTCAAAACTATTCAGTCGTTAAATAAGTTATGCGATATGTTTGTGTCTTAAAGCCAGTCCAAGACAAGCTGATGAAGTCCATATGAAAGAGCTTTACTGACTTCCCTGTGATTCTCCACACATTTTTAGAAGACTGAAAATGAGAAAGAAAAAGAAAATTAATTCTTGATTTACATATTCTGTTAATAAAGTGGCAAGGTCTTATAGAACAAACACAACAGCTGCAAATTATGTAATTATGTATCTGTATGCAAATTTGCAGACATCATATAAATGCTGGAACACTATTTGCAATGCTAATTAAGTGGCTTTTATTGCAGCTGCATAATTCCTACATGTGATTTGGTTCCAGATGTCATTGTAGCTTGTGAAACCTTTATTGTCAGGTTAGCTGAGGTAGCACACATTAACACTACTCATAAAACCTCTATTTATAATTAAATTACTTGCAGTGACTCAGTGATTTTTTTCATCCTCCTCCTCCCCAACCTTTTTTTTCATACGCTGTGTAAATTGAGTTGCAACTGAAAGCTTTTGCTGAACAAGGCTTTATGTACATGTATGTTCCCATACAAAGGCTTCATCTCACCCACATAAACCAAGTTCAAGTGTCTAATGAGCATGAGAAAGTTCAGATAACAAACTGAGGCCAATATGGGGTTGGTGGCAGATGGTACAACATTTTATTTTAAGCTATAAAAGTCTAACTCCTTTTGCTATCATCTAATATCAGCATTTCAATAACTTGAAGAATTATCCTTAATTTTATGATAATATAAGATGTTTCTGAGAGACAATAGGAAATTGGTAATATACTTTTTGTTCAAAAGAAAAAAAATTGACACAAGGAAAAAATATTTGAGCACCCACTATGCATACTTCACTGCAGGAACTAGAAAGAAGTACAATACAGAGGGCTTCTACGAACTCAGAGTTCACTTAGAAGACAAGAGGTAAAAAAGACTTATAGTATATACAAAAATGTGAAACAAATAAATGAAATCAAAGATAATCCTTAAAACTATTATAATCTTGACAATTTATTTTAACCTTTATACTTATCAGTGGTTCAACAATATAAAAAATATGAAGTGGTAGGTTTACTGTTCCTTGTTATTTATCTAAAAATCAGAAAAATTATGAAACTAGTCCCTGATGTTTGAAATGCTAACTTTTTTGTTTTTATTAATTTTACTGAGAAAAAAATAGCAATGAGACAGTTTCAAAACCAATTAACAGAACTATTTCAATAATTAATACATTGCACATTGTTGCCTTCATAATGGTTATTCATAGTACAAGATGCAGACATGATATCCTGTCCAAACACTATTAGTAAAAACCTTTCTTCTCATCGAATTAAGAGAAAGTAGCTGTATACCTATCTTAACTATTTTGTATATGCAGATACAAAATGGTCCATCATTTGTATCCCCCTTTATTCTTTAGTTTTGTCAGACATCAACTGCCTATGTTATAGGGTAGTAATATTAAAGTTTCTCTTCTGGAGGGTTAACAACTTAAGTTTGTGAAAATTAGAGAATAAGAAAGGTTACAAGGACAGCCTACATTTTGGCCTAGTCTTTCAAGGTCAGTGAGGACTCACGACATAGGAGAACCTGTACCGTGCCATCATGTAACTCAGTTGTGTCCCAAGTTTCCTAATCAAGGAGATTATGGGGCCATAGAGGAAAGTGATCCATGATGTGATCACACATTACACTCCCATGATGTGGAGTATGCCTAAGGAGAGTCACATGGAGAGCAAACATTCTCTGAGGCTTTCACAGAGAGCAAATTGTTCAAGCAATGGCCATGACTCATCCAAATGGCTGACACTGACAAAGGATCTGCAAACTGTGTTACAGGGTTTCAGGCTAAATCCTGAGGAAACTGACTGACATTGTCAGATACGAAAGTTACATTTCTTGTTATATAGGTCTTGCTTTATCTTGGTCTTAACCATCCAGGAGAAAAGTATAATAACAAGATATAAAAAGCAAAGCCACATTAATATGCTGAGCTATAAAGGGCTCAAGTCAACAACTTCTGACATTTCCCATCCTACAGATAACCACAACTATTATGGACTACTGGACTATATTGGAATATTTGATGAATTCGCACACCTACAATATTTAATTGAAATGCTAACTTGCCTACAGATAGTGGCATAATGAACACACACTATACATTATTGTTAGCAGGAAAGCTATCTAATAGAACAAGCTGCTGGGAGAAAATTCTCCCAGTTTCTAGGGTTGTAGGTTTGCCCCTAACATAAAACTTAACACACAGTTTGCATCATACACTAAAGTGAGCTCCCAGTATCCCTGGTACTTCCTGAGAAGGTTTCAGTACCTGACAACAGAATGGTATTACTGCCACTGGTGACCACCCCTCGCAAATAGCTCCAGTCTTTAAAAGTGAACTAAAGAAGATGAGATTATACATTGTTATTGCAAGGGAAAATATTTTGAGTCTTTTTAAAATTTATTCATTTATTTATTTTTAATTTATTTATTTGCTATAGGGTCTCATTACACAATTCAGATTCATAGTGATCCTCCTGGCTCAGCCTCCCCAGTGCTGGGATTACAGGCTCACACCACCACACCAGGTTTCAAGACAAGACCCTCATAGCATGTGCTACCAGGGATTGAACTTCGGTCCTGGTGCTTCCCAAATAGGTGCTTAGACCATGGAGTCTCCCAGCTCCAGTATTTTCATTCTTAGTAAGGAAGTGAAATCTTAAAGGGAAAGGAGCGCATAATAATGGGAAATTGAGATTACATCCTGTGCTTCATTTTCAAACAGCTGGAGCAGCTGCAGGTCATGCTATTGCTGCCTGAGGCCAGAGCTGGATGTCAGAGGCCTTACAGAACCCTGAGTGTCAGAGCTTGTGTGAATATAAAAACAGGGGCCGATTTCTCAGTCAGATAGCAGACAAGAATTTGAAGGAGACATCTGACAACATACATGGAAGAAAAGGATGAGGTTATTTCTTATTAAAGTTCCCCAAGGCACCACAATACTTAAAAAAAATATTATTATAAGCTCCTATTGCTTAATACAAAATCACAAGGATCTCTTAGGAGAAAGTGTAGTTATTCCTTTGTTGCCAAAAATAAGCAAATAAATGCTCCACAAAGGGCCAAGGACATGAAAACAAGAATCACTACTGGTGCATAAGGTAAATTATGCCACCTTCTCCTCTGAAAGATAGGGATCCAGCTGAAGTTGACCACTGATATAAGAAGAATATGATTCCCAGTATACAGACATCTCACCATGAACAAAGACCATCAGCATGACATCAAGCTGGGGATGAAGTAAGACCAATTCCTCTGTACTTAGCAGTAACATGGTGTCTTCTAATGGCATCATCTAGCCTCTTTATTGTTCCAGCCTTAGATCAAAGGGCAATAGCTCTAAAAAGAAAACCGTGGCTATCTTAAAGTAACACTGTACTTAGCCCGTAATTATACAGAGAGGCAGAGACAGAAAGAGAGAGAGATCTTGACTGGTGAGATTCATGTTCTAAAGATACTTACAAATGTAGTTGGACTGGTTTATGGGTTGAGAGGAGAAAAGGTTTATTCTAAGACATCAGAAAATAATAATTAAAGGAACTTTAGCTATATTTTATAGGTTTTATAGCATGAAGATCCACAATTGCACTAAAATTAGAGATGAAAGAAAACTTTCAAAAGGAAAACTTCAGCATGTTTTTTTTAATGAGATATAATTCACACACCATAAAATTCCACCTACTTCAAGCTCGGGTGGATTTGGATATTACTGAAGTTGATGGTGTTGTTTCATGTTGAGAGGTTTGCATGGCTGCAGTTCATGTTTCTCTGAGCCCAGTGTAGAACTTCCACTTGTGCCTCTCTCTCTCTACAGATCTACTTTCCCTTTCACAGTATTAATGATCCCTTGCTCCATGTCGCTGTTACTGGATTTAGAGTTCCTTTACTTAGAAGCCCTGGAGAAATCTATAATTTGGTGATCTATAATATGCTCAGGGTGATCACTAATTGTGATATGTGAGCTTGGCCTGATAAGTTTCACATAGCATATTATAAAGTTCTGTGTATGTCTGTGGGTGGTAAATACATTTGCCAAGAAAATGATAGGGGAAGACTCACCTAGATGAGTGTGGTCCTAGTTAGTAGGCTTATAGCCTGCATGCAATACAAAAGAAAAGGGAAGGATTCCCATTTTGGACAAGTTCCACTTCCTGCCAATACCTTTAGACATCAGTCCCCAGTTTCTTCAGCCTCCAACTCCAAGTCACACCTGCAACTGTAGAGAGCTTCTGATCTTCAGCCTTGGACTTCTACTAGATCTGATTTCTAGCATGCAATAGCCATTATGGTTTCTTCCAACTCAGATCTTGTACCTAGTAAAGCCCATTGCATAATTAAACATATATTTTCTGTGGTGCACATTCCTCTAGAGAACCATAATACACACATAGTTATTCAACCATCCCAACATTTTAAAACATTTTTTCACCATAAAAGAAACCTCATATTCATTAGCAGTCACTCTCCTTTTCTCCCAGATACCACCAAACATAGGCAATCTGTTTCCCTATTATTTGCTTATTCTGCTTATTTTTTGCGAATGAAATCATAACACATGTAGTCCTTTGTGTCTTGTTTCTTTCCATTGCTATACAGTTCTCAAGGTCCATACAAGCTGTATCTTACACTACTGGTTTTTTTTCTTAACAAAAATATTCCATTGCAAATACATCATAATGGAAGTATATATTATTTCTCCTTTTGAACTTTATGATGAATGATTATATGCATATCCATGTAGATTTGTTTTGTTGTGTTGTATGTTTTCATATCTAGAAATAATGACTAGGACACATGGCAATGTTAACATTTTGGGAAACTATTGTAGTGGTTGATGTATTGTGTCAACTTGAGAAGTTATAAGCTTAATGAAACCTCAGCAATTCCACACCATAGAGCTTGGAGGCTTCACCCTGGAGTGGCTTATCACTTAAGGGATATAAAATAGGAACTAAGGATGGAGAGATGCATTTTCTTGGAGGAGCTCTGGTCTTTTCTGTCAGCTTTGATGTCATCTTCTGGCTTCTTTCACAGTCTCTTCAGCTTCCACCTTGGATCTTCAGCCTTCTGGTGTAGACTCACCAGCCTTCCATCACAGACACACTGGCCTCCAGATACGGACTTGCACAGAACACTGCAGTGAGCTCCAGGCCTTGGACTGAATCCTTCAGTCTCCAGTGTGCAAATGCCCTCATTGGTTTTCAGGTTCAATGACACACGTGGTCCTTTGAACTCTTGTAGTTCTCTTGTTTATATCTGTTTCTGTAGTAAAACCCTGACTGGTACAACTATCAAATTGCCTTTCAAAGTTGCAGCATTATATTTCATTCCTCAGTGATGTACAGAATTTCTAATTCCTACGTATTCCTTTCAACATTTCTTATATCTCTTGGTTATAGTCATCTTCCTAAGTACAAAGTGATATTTGATTTTGGTTTTTGATTTCATTTACCTAATAACTTATGATATTGAGTGTTTTTTCATGTGTTGGTGATTTTAATTTTTCTTACAAAAATATCTACTAAATTTTTATATTTGATTTTATTTTGCAAAGTAAAATCCAAGCAATAACAAAAACAGGGCAACATACAACAGTACATATGTTAACAGATTTTCAAATCAAGAATAGCTTATTAACAATGGCTGATATATTATCTATTTTATCATCAAATCTGTTGCTCAGATTTGCAGATGTAATTATGTAAGATTGAGCATATGGCTGGATATTGCCACTTGCTTTCAAGAAACCTTACAGTTTTGTTCTTGTCTTTCTTTTTTTAACCTTTTTTAAAAGTTTGTTTTAAAGAGGATATAATACTAATTGATATGACATTAGAAACGGTACACATTTAGAAGACCAAGATGTCTACTAAATTGTTTTGCTTATGAACCTCTCCAAATTAAATTTAGTCACTCTGTCCATGTTATCTACTTTTTCAAATCACTGATTGCCAAATGATGACCCATTTACTTAGTCTTTTTGATGTGTGTATTAATTTCACTCCTAAGAAATAATTGCACACCTAAAATTTTACAAGGAAATAATCTTCTATCTTTTTTAGCAGCTCTATAATTTAAGTCAGTGGTACATTTTACAGGTGTGTGTGTCTGTGTGTCTGTGTATGTGTGTGTGTGTGTGTGTGTGTGTGTGTGTGTGCACGTGCAGTATGAGTTGGTAGAACAAATTTGTTCTTTGTCATATGAATGCCTCGTTGATCTGGTACCTTCGCCAATCAAGTTATCTCAGAACATCTTTCAAGAAAACAACCAGCCATATGTATAAGGATTCTTTCTGAAGCTTAATTTCTATTCGAGTATAAAATTCTGCCATTACCGTAGTCTCTTGAATATTGCACCTTGCAGTCAGTTTTAAAACTGGGAAGTATAATAGTCATATTTTGTTGTCATCTTAAGATTGTTTCAAGTATTTGTGTCTCTTGCATTGCCATATGAATTTAATAATCAGCTTCTTGATTTCTAAAAGAAAAGCCACATAATATTTTTATAGCATTTGCATTGAACCTGAAAATTAGTGTGGGGAATATGTCCACCTAAATAATATTAAGCACTCCACTTTACAAAAGTGGATTGTCTTTGTACTTACATAGGTATTCTTTAAGCCTTTCAACAGATTTTATTGTTTTCAATGTACACATTTTCACCCCTTTTGTTGAAATTACTCCTGAGAATTTATCCCCCTTAATGCTAATGTAAATGAAACCATTTTCATTACTCAGTTTTCACATAGTTCATTGCCAGTGTATAGAGAATCTATTCATTTATTGTACTTATTGATCTTGGTTATTCTTGTGCATTAGGACTAAATGCTTTTTAGTAAATTCCTGAGAATTTTCAACATAAAAAACTGTATCATCTACCATACTGGTAGCTTTACCATGTTCTGATCTACATGTTTTATTTCTTTTTCCTACCAAATTGCACTGAGTAGACCCTCAGGTACAATGTTCAGTAGTGTTTAGAAAGAATTTCTTTGTCTCATTCTTTACCTTGGCAGTTAAGTATATATCCTTCCCCATTAAGAATAATGTAGCTGGAGGCTTAGTGTTCAATCCCTGGTCCTGCCATGCTAGCCTCATCCCCAGGGCATGCTGGTATGGTAATTGAGACTGGTTGTGGTGGCTCACAGCTGTAATCCCAGCTTCTGGGAGGCTACAGGTGGATCCCTACAAGTCCCATCTAGTAGTGAGACCCTGAACACCCTGTAAATACAAAAAAAAAAAAAGAATAATGTAAGCTGGATATTTTCTATAGGTGATTTTTACCAAGCTGAGAAAATTCCCCTGTACTCTCACTTTGAATATTTGTATTATAAAAAAGTGTTGGAACCTTTTTCAAATGGTTCCAATCATGTCCCTTTTACAATCATGCTCTTTTTTCCATGTAGTCTGTGAATATGATGATCACCAATGTAACACTGAACGTTATAATATTTCAATATTGAAATGTTTTAGAAAAATAATGTAGCAATTCAGTAAATCAGACATCCTATAAAGAATTTTTTATCTGTTACAATGTCCTTGTTGGTGCTCCATTTGGTTAGCAACCTTCCAGAACAAATTCCCCACAATATGCATTCCCTGTAAAGTGTCAGAGGCAGGGACCAGGGTTTGACACTCCAGCATGCTGTGCTGGTCCTGCCCTCGGGGCATGCTGGGATTGCCACTGAAACTGGACACTGTGGTGCTCACCTGTAATCCCAGCGCTTAGGAGGCTGAAAACAGGGGGATCACTGCAAGCCCAATCTATGTAGTGAGTCGCTATACACTGTAGACCCTATATTAAATACACTTTTTATAAAAGAAAGAAATCCTGAATGAAGATAAAGTGATTTGGATCTGTGCATGATATAGATCTGTGAATGCAAAATTAAAAGTCAGAGGCATGGTGGCACACCCCTAGAATCCCAGCACTGTGGATGCTGAAAAAGAGGATCACTATGACCCCAAGCTATGTAGTGAGACCCTGTACCAAATACATAATAAAAGTTACAGTACAATTTGTGAATGTATAAATGTGGCTATCCGTGATGGTGAGTTCAAAGGAGCAAGCCATCTTGGGGCTGCCAAGATACCTCAGCAGACAGACGTGAGATTGCTTAGGCGAGCTTGGGCAAGCTCAGGGACTGCAGTTCAATTCCCTGCACCACATGCTGCATCAGCCCCACCCCCAGGGCAGGCTGAGCCGGCCAGAGTCCAGGCATAATGGTGTAACTTGTAATCCCAGCACTGAGGAAGCTGAAAGCAGAAGGATCACCAGGAGTCCAAGCTGCATAGTGAGACCCTGCAACAACCAAATCATTTTTTAAAAAAAGCTCAAGCCGTCTCTTGAGCACATTATTAGTATGAGCTATTACTTTACCTGTAACTTTATTTAAATGTTTCCTGAAAAAAATATATATGGAATAAACATATGAAATAAAATCCAAGTTGAATTCAAACTTAATTCATTCATAATTCTTTTAACTCTTTCAGACCACTCTTTCTCAAACATCACCCTCTGCAGTAATCAGGTATCCCTGTTATTCCCTAAGAAAGAGAACAATGATTTAAGTCTTGGACTTAAATCTTTAAGGATTATCCTTAGATATAAAATTCATCTTTTAAAAGTCACTGAAGTCATACAATGTGACCCTTTTCTGCTTAGTTTCCTTATATTGTTCTTTGTAACTGTCATTTTTTTCTTCCCTCTCCTTCAGAATGATAAATCCATTGAATTCCCTTGCTTTTTGCTGTAGGAATGTCTTTTGGTATATGTATGAAGCTCCACTGTTAGAGGTCCTTGCCTAGAGTCAATGCCTTTTACCACTGAAGGAAGTAACATATTCTGTTGGTATACTAGTGTTCTTACAGTAGTTTTAGCTTCTCACAACTCTGTTCAGAAACCCTGAATTACTTTCCCTTTTCTATTGTGCCAACCCAAAATCTCCAAGATTTTAAGCACTTAAGCTAAATGACTAAACCTGAATAATCCAATATCATAGTTTACTATTCCATAGCTCACTTACTTCAAAAAATAAAAATGATCTTCCCTCATCTCTCCCCTATTTATCTTATCCAAGTTTTCTTCTTGTGACTTTATAAATGCTAGTTTTGAGGTCATTGTTATAGATGTTAATGGTGTTTTAGAGTTTCGTCTAAAAGTGAAGGTCAATGTATCAGCTATGAAATTTATTTTCTAAACCAGGACATTTTTGAAAATAGAGGTCATGACACACATGGACAAGAAGTTTAAACCAGAAAGATGAAGACAATCTTGGATTTGTCATACAAGAAGTTCCACAGCTACTGTATAAGAAAAATTATATGTAAAATTTTTAAATGATACTGAAATTGAACAAGTTGGCCGAATTAGAGATTTACTTTAATTAGAAATTTAGTTGTCAACAGTAAGAAAAATCATCTACAATCTTAAAGAAATGTAATCATAATTTTAAATTAGCTATTTCTTCAGCATGTTTTTTTTGGCTCATCATACTAAATTATTGTGCTTTATGTATTTATTAAGGTAATACACAATATGATTTTTGGTGCTCATTCGGGTACATAATGATTACACTCTTCATGGGGGGTCAGCACATGCACATAACACATGTTAGTTCTTCTTCGTCCTCTTCTCTTGCCCTATACCCACCTGCATCTGACAAGGTACACTATGAAGCATACAATGGCTGTGAGCTCACTATGTCGCCCAGGGCAGTCTGGAACTGAAAGAGATCCTCTGCCTCAGCCTCTGGATAGCTGGTATTAGAGGCCTGCATCACCATACCTGGCTCATGTTATCCTTTAATTTATGATTTGCATTTCTCATGTAAGAGAAACTATGGGAAATTTAACTTATTATATCTCTCAGCTTAACATTCCTGGGCTCTAGAGGTTTACCTGTATTCCCACAAAAGATCCCAGTTTATCCTCCTTTATGGCAAGGAAATATTTCATTGTCTAGAAATACCATAGTTTCTTTATCCATCTTCTATTGATGAACATACATGTGAGTGTCTTCTGGCCATCTCTCAGCCAGTCACTATGGGAGGGTAGCACGGGTACCATGACATGAAGTTCTTTTTTAGTTGTCCTGACATTGATCTTAAATAGTCAACTCTTTTCCCCAGTAGGGGATGATTAAATCTGGCAGTATGAGCATGCTGCATTGGATTCCTTCTCCAACTGTTGCCTGCTTTTGGCAAGAAGAGACTTTTGGAACAAAACTCCACTCTCTTTTTTGCAGTTTACAATACTTGCAGGATTTTCTTAGGGCTAATAAAGCTAACCTAGTCCATTATTCTTCCGTGGAGTTCTTCACCACGGGGGGCTTACCTGTATCTATAACGAGAGCTTCTCTCCCTTGGAAGTGTAGGTAATCTTCCAGACGGCTTTGCTATTTTCTCTGCATCGTGGTCTGTTTCTCTAACTTTCCCATATCTTCATCCTAATTTTTCTTTTTTCTTTTTTCCATTTATTTTTATTTTATTAAAATACAAATGTCAATCAGACAGTTTCAAAACACCTTAACCATATAGAGTCGATGAATCAATACATTGCAAACTGTTTTCATAACGCTTTGGTATTGTACAAGGTGCATACATGATATTATATTTACAGGTTTTTTTATAGCTGAATTATATCAAAAATTCAATAATTATTTACCTAGTGGATGACCATAGCACTAAAAGCCGACATAATATCCTGTCCAACCACCATTAGTGCAGATCTTGCCTCTCATA
>PVKA01035671.1:0-22426 GCA_004027165.1 Ctenomys sociabilis
TATTTAAACTGGATCTCATTCATTTTGTAATAAAACATTTTAAGGCAAAGAGACATGTGCATAATTATGGTGTTAGGCAAGACTTAGATAAAATAGCCTTTAAAGTTTCTAAACAAAATTATGGAAAGCTTTTGTATCTATTTACTGATTTTCCTGCTTCCTATTTCAAAATGAACATTTAAATTAAATTGAAAATTTAAATTTGATTTTGCAAAGTTACATTGATACTTTTTCTCAGTTTTCTGTTTTGTATTTTAAATGAAGGGAGTTAAGTAAAGGAAATTGGCTGGAACTTACAGCTCTTCTAAATGAGTCCCATTTATTCATTTGCCACAAATGTAAAACAAATGCAACATATACTTTAAATGTTCCTAAGAGATACTGCAACTTGTTTTAATTTACTTCAGCAAAATGTGGCAGACTGCAATGACCACTTGGGGACCTTATAAAAGGTTATTGGACATTTACAATAATACACAATATGTGCTAATACTCCTGTCCTAAAAAGTTTATGATGACATAGAAAATGTATAGCCATTAAAAGATATAATTTTTAAGGAATGTCCATATAAATTGCCAACTAACTCAACTGTATTGCAGAATTCAAACTTTATCATCATTTATATAAATGTATAAAAGTTAAGCTACACATTATTCCATTTTAAGAAAACATTGTAGAAAGTAAGAATGCATGAAAGAAATTAATTAGGTAGCATTTCTTTAGATTTGCCCTCCTCAATCTATTTTAAGATAGCTACATTTTAAAATAGCTATGCATACTTTTAACATAATTAGAACTTCCTTACATTTATGTGTATTCTACAAAAAAACTTTAATGAACCTGTACTGCTTTACAACTAATTCTCTTAAAAAAATACTTTGCCTTACAAAAAATTGTTAGCTAGTCGCTGTATTTTGAGTATTTGCTAAAGAGAATAAGGGCAAAACAGACATCATGTTTAGGATCAATTACCCACTAAAAACTGGATTTTGAAAATATATCAAAATTCAAATTTGGAGAAAAAAACATTTGACTCAGCACCGTTAAAAAGAAAGATAGCCAAATCGTATTCTGGCTTTTCCTCTAACCAGATAAAGGCGTTTATATGTGTCTTATTTCATAATTAATGTTTTAGATGTATAAAACATACAACCACATCCTATTACAAGATTCAGCTCACATTAGATACAGAACTTAACCTAAACAATGTGGTCAATACACAGGAAGGAATATTTATGCTGCCAGCAGTTATTTTTTAAATAATTTGCATGGGTTTTTCCAGCAATGTAACCTAATATTATTTACATAAGGACTGTGGATTTTTATTTGGTCTTCTAATACATACCTGCCTTCCAGCTTCATTGTTGTGCAGGTTCACCGCTAACAGTACCTTGCTGTCTTTTGCTGTGCTGTTTCTGATGGGCAAATCCAGGAACTTTCTGCTAAACCACATGCCATACTGGACATCATCGGAGCAGCCCCCCCAGTGCCAGCCTTCACTCGTGGAGCCACCATTCTGCAAGGTGGTGTCACACGAGCATTCGGTCATGTTTCCTGCACTGCACGACCTGGTCACAGAGTGTACCAGGCCTGCAGCCATCACAGCATAAATAAATGCAGTCTCCTTGGTGCCTAGAATGAAACAGAAATTGCTAGGTCAGAAAGCCATGTCACTTTCTGTTTGTGTTCAGAACATGACTCTTAACAAGGTAAGTACTTTTTCAGTAGTCTTCAATGAATGTTTTAGTGAATACATGTTTAGGAAGCAGATCTTTCATTGTTCTAGTCTTTAAAAAGATAACATTCATTTTCAATATTCCACTTGAACAGTTTGTTTTTCATACAGTACCCTTATCTCTTGAACCATCTTTCTAAAATTTAAAATAAAATGAAAAAATTTCCAAACAGCGTAGCTTTGAATAATAATAGCTCAATAATATGTGTTTTAAATCTTTTACATTGATACAGTAGGTAGTAGTAAAACACCCAAGTGAAACTAGATTACTTTTCCTTTTAAATTTAAAACATAACAGGCTGACCATTTTAGTATGACTTTTGTTTGCATAAATCATATTTATCAAATGTAAATTGAAATCATGCGAAGATCAAGCCAATTACAGAGAAATGTTACTTTTCACATTAAAGGGTAGACTTTTATTAAAAAAAAAAAAAAAAAAAACCCAAAACATTGTTAACAGAGACCACTGATCACAGTATGCAGCTGTCAGCGTTTTATATAGTACAAGCTAATCCTTTCGCAGTCTTAAAGAAAAAGTAAGATAATTAAAATATCACTAGCCCCTCCCAAAAAAAATCATGGAAAAGTACTTATTGAAGTAGCTGTATTTAGCACTCCTGCAGTAGCGTTTGTGCTAAAACTCTTTAAAAATTAAAGTTCAACTAAAATATTACTAAAATAGACCACAAAGGATTAAGCAGGCAACTTTTTTTTTTTTTTTTTTCCTTTCCAGATGTTTAGATTGGAGTAGAAACAGTTTCGTGTCCGTTGTCCAATAAACCTTTTCATCAGCTAAGGCTTCTGGATTTCAGCAGCTGTGAGGAGCACATCTTGTTCCTCTTTGCCCCCTGTGGGGTCAGGGCTCCCTGGGGGGCTGCGAGCCAGGCGCGGGCGGGGGCAGTGCCTGGGCGACCGTAATTGTGGGCTCCGTGTGCGGAAGGGTCAAGGCGCAGGGAGAACGGAAACGAACTGGGAAAACGACAGTGCACCTTCGCGAGTCCCCGTCTTGGGATGCTTTAATTTGCTGTTGTTCCGGGTACAATTTTGGCCCCTTTAACCTTTATCCTCACCGAGTCCCCGCGCACGTGGAACGAAAACTCCTTATTTTATTTCACCGTAGCTTTCCGCACGGCGGGAGTGCGCCGAAGGAGGAAGAGAAGGAAATGAAATCGGAGGCGAGAGCCGGAGGGTCGGCCGTCCAGCCGGCGCGCGGCGGGGGGCCGGGGAGCCCCGACACGCGCCGGAGCTCGGCGACCAGCGCGGGGCTTTTCCAGCGCCAGCCCCCAGTGCCGCGCGGTGCGCAGCGGGGCCGCTCAACCCGAAGCAGCCGCGGCGCCGCCGCACTCCCGGACGCTCCGACCTCACGCTTCTGCGGCGCGCCACGCGCGGGGCGCTGCGCCGCGGGGGCCGCGGGGGTCGCGGGGGGCGGGCGGGTCTGCGCGCTCCTGGGCGGGGGTCGCGCTGGGCTGGGCGCCGCCCCCTGCGGGCCGCACCTGCGAGCCCAGCCCGCCCTTCGCGGTCGCCTGCGGGATCCGGAGAGCTGCGGGACCCGCAGAGGGGTCGCCGCCCTCGGGCCCCGCCAGCCCCCAGTCCCGGACTCACCGCTGCTCAGCTCGTAGCCGAAGAGGGGCGCGGCGCCGAGCGCGGGCCCCGCGGCCGCGGCCACCTCGCAGTTCCAGCGCTCGTGCCGGAACTGGCTTCTGCACTCCTGGATGCCCAGCCGGGCGCCCTCGCGGATGCTGGGCAGCAGGTAGGGCTTCCTCTTGCACAGCTCCTTCTGGCGGCTGGTCAGCGGCAAGTTGGCGCAGCCCAGCTTCTCCGGAACCCCGAAGGAGGCGATGCCCAGCCACCTGTGACACGGGGCGCCCCTAGCGTCAGCCGCCTCCCAGCTCTCCGCCCCGACCCCGAGGTTTTCCTGGAAATCAGGTGGCCCGTCCGCGGGTCTCCGCCCCACCGCTGCCTGCGCGTGCCAGGCTCCCCGGGGCTGGGCGCCCCTTCTCCCCAAAACCCGCGTGCCTCTGCTGACCCCGTACTCACATCCAGCTGCCGTGAGCTCCGCAGGGGAAGAGCGCGAGCAGGGCCGCCCACAGCGCGCACAGGCGGGGCAGGGCCAGGAGCGCCGCTCTGTCCATGGCCCCGCATGGAGTCCCCAGCGCCGCTCGCTCCGCCTCGCCCAACCTCTCCACTGCCCGCGGCGCTGAGGTCAGCTCCCCAGCACCACGCCAACCCTCGGCCTCTTTCTCCTTGCAGAAAACATAAAAAGACCGCCAATGCTAGTGGCTCCCAGCAGCCCCCAGACCCGCCTGAGGAGTGAGCAGCTGCGAGGACTGGGTTGGGCCCCTTCCCTGCGCCGAGGCGGAGCTGTGCTGGAGGCAGGAGCCTCCCTAGCTTTCCAAGGTGAGAAACTTGTGTCTCTGCTTCTCCATCGCCCCTCAGCTTCCCGCATCTCCTCCCTCTGACCGCGCCAGGCGCCTGATTGGCCCAGCGACGGACCCGCATCTCATCATCCCGAAACCTCAGGCTCCCATTGGTTGAGAGTGGGCTCCTCAGGGCGCTCTGAGCTCGCGCCTCCCCAACAGCTACTTCAGGCGCGGAGGGGGGGGGGGTCATGACCTTTCCTCCTGTCAAAGCCTCCTTGGTGCAAGTTGTGGCGGGCTTGATGCAACCCAACGACTGGTAGAGAAGCCTCTGTCTTAGCAACCCTGGATGAACACAGGGTTTCACGGCGGGCATTTCAGTCACACTCACCCGCTTCATCCGGAGTGGATGCGAAGTCTCTCCCCTCCCTTCTTCTCTCCATCTCTCAAGAGAATAATCAGAGTTGAAACGAAACAAGTTGACCTTCCAACCGCTTGCTAGAGGACTGCTGTGTGAGGAGACTTTATAGAGGGGATAAAGATGCTGTGGATTTAAACTCCTCGTCATTTAGTAAGCATTTCCTTTTAGATAAAGGGGAGATTTCAGCCATTTAATCTACAATATTTCAATTGTATTCATGATTTTCTTTTTGTCTTATTTCTCAAAGTATTTGGCACGTTCTGCCTAAGTAAAACTGGGAGCCTATGAAGGGAGCTTCTAAGTGGAGACTTAAGAATAGATGAGGATGGGCCAGGGAGACGGCTCGGTAGAATAAGCACTTCCCTGGCAAGCTTAAGGGCCTGAGTTCAAAATAGATGAGGACTGTGTACCTACTCTTTTTCTCCAGTCCTGCATTGGTTCCCAGGAAGGGCTACACCCTGAAAACCACCCATCAACACCAATTTAAGACACCATGTATGTCCATTCCTGCGGGAACTTATACAGACAAATGCTTTTCCTTTAGGTGTGCCAACCATTCTTATGCAGGAAAGCCTATAATGGAAAAAGTTGGAACTTATCCCTAAGGGAACATCCACAAGCTAGCAGAGTATGCTTGTGGGGCAAAAGGTACTCCAGGTGTAGGAAATGTTCCAGCAGATGATGGCTTTTCCCAGATTGGTTAGCTGGGGTTTTGTAGGAAGCCAGGTTTTTGGGAGAGCTCTGAATGCAGTCAGAGAGGTCTAGCTGTGCTACTAGCACTGCTTTATATATGTAGATGCCAGAAATGCATCTGAAAAAACACACCTGTGCCCCCAGGACTTTTGAAGTTTTAGGAACACTTGAGGTGGCCATATCAGATCAGTGGGCACTGAACCAGTTCACTTGCATTCAGACTTTTCTAACATTTGTTTTGTATTCCCTGTGTCTGCCACAGCAATAGAAGCTCCTTGAAATTCCCATTCTGTTCCATTCACTCCTTTATCCAAATACTTAGTGAGTGTACACTATGTACCAGGTCCTAAAGCCACATTGTAATTTTTACAAAGTCAAGTTGATGATGGGGTATAGTTACTGATCCAGAAATATTTTTGGCTAATGCCTAGTGGCCTCTCTGCAAATCGGCCTTCATCGAACCTCACTTTACTCTGTGAGCTTCTCCAAAAGGGAACATGGAATATTCAATGCTGTACCACTGCCACTGGGCCCAGTATGTGAGATTCTGCTTTGAAGCACAATTCATCGAGTGGATTACCATGATGGAGAACATCCTGAGTAGCTACCTAAGTGGCCTAAGAGCTGAAACTAGAGAAGCTTCTTCCTTGTGGTGGGAACTGGAGGGGTACAATCTTCGGATTAGGGGGAGCAAGTGGAAAACAACAGTCCCTTAGGATGTTTTTAGGCCAACAATGGTAAATGTCTCAAGGCAGCTGTTTAATTTTTTTCATTCAGAAAAACAAATTGGTCTTCTGTTATGGATTAAAGAAAGAATAGCATTGGATTCCATGGTTGCAAGAATTCATAATCTACTTGGCAAGACCCAAGTGAACATGCAGTGTCAGTACCGTGTAGCTCGTGGGGAGGTAGTGTACTGCAAGAACACATAGGAAGATTATTTAATTTGGTCTTGGATGCAGAGGAAGGGATCGTCTGAAATTTTCTTCACTATTGTTCTCAGGATACAACACTATCCACAGCTTTTGAGAGAACAGAGTACGCTATTCTTAAGAGGCTAGAACCTCTTAAGTTCTAGAGTCAAACTCTTTGGATCTGAGTCAAACACTATCCAGATCGAGTCCTGCACCTGTTTTACATGGTGTGGGACCTTCAAATTCACTCCTTCTCTACTTCTAAAGCAAAGGAAACCAGCGTTCAGAGTGGCTTCTGCTGAAGTAGATGTTTTATTCACTTAAACTTCCACTTCAGTGCCGGTCACACATCATGAACTTCGTGCACGTGTACAGTCTAGCTAGCGTATGGCCCAAATTCCCTCTCTCCCCACCTCCTCATATCTTTCACCTGTTCTCACACACACAGGATTCTGGCCCTACCCACAACAACTGGTGCTAATGTTACAGATGAGGGAATTAGTATTTCAGCTAATAAGTACAAGACCTAAAACTCAATCTTACTTTAGAAGCCTTGTTCCTTCCACTTACTGCTGTTAAACTAATCAAAACCACAACTTTTTTTTTTTTTTCTGATGAAATCCCTCATCACTTAGACCCTATGGCTGAAACTTCTCATCTGTGTCTCATAGTTCCTTCACTGATATCTCCATTGGAAAATTGTTCTGTTTTATAAAAATAAACAAAACTCTAGAGGGGAAGTTCCTGACAAAATTTTACTGAAGTGGGTCTTTCTGAGGAGGTTGTGGCAGTCAGCTGCAATGGACACTTTCCATTTTCCCTCTCTTTTCTGTATGTGTGTGTTTTGTGGGCTGGGAGGAGCCATGAAGAGAGTCCTGTGTCCAGGTATGCGGGATCCCCTTCAGGAGCTGATAATTTCCAATGACTCATTTCAGCTTAGTGCTTCAGTTTTCCCATCTGTAAAATTAGCAGATTCTCTCTTTCAGATCTGAATCTCTTGGTGCAGTCCTGAAGGCTTTTGCCAAATGAGCCTGGAATATGAAAGTGATATGAAAGATCTTTTAGAATCTGCTATACATCAGTTAATGTAAAGCAATCCTTCTCCACAGCTACTAGTGATTATTAGTAAGCTTTATTTATGCTCTCCATTTAGGCTTGAGGGATAAAGTAAAACATGAAATCTGAACAGATTTTAAATTGTTTATCTCCTTAGCCACAAGTAGGGGCTTCATTTCCTATGTTAAACATTTCGTTCTGTGATTGGTAGGGAGGACAAATATTAGATCAATAGAACATAACTTGATGCTGAGTTGTGCTATCCAAGTTTCAGATGATTAGTAGCAGAAGTCCAGAGGTCAATAAAATGTTTTAAAGATTATGCCAGGGCCATTGAGAGCTCAGTGGGTTAAGCACCTGCTTAGATAGTGCAGGGACTGGGGTTCAATCCCTGGTATACATGCCGTGCTGACCACGCCTCTGGGTGTTCTGAGCTGACTGAGATCAGGCATGGTGGTGCACACCTGTAATCCCAGTGCTGGAGAAGCTGAAAACAGGATCACTACAAGTCTGAGCTGTGTAGTGAGACCCTGTACCAAACACATAAAATTAAAAGAAAAAAAAAAAAAAAACATCATGCCATTAGTCATTCAACAAATGGGAGAAAATATTGTATCATCTCCCCATGTGAACGCTGCTATGTCCAGTTCTACTAAAGCTGTTTCAGCACAGTGCCATGGGTTGAGATTTGCACATTTGAAGCATTTATGAATTCTTGATTTCACAAAGGGAGAACACACTTGAACTTGCTTTCCTAGCAGGGGTAAGGCGTTTTGGATTATTTGGGAAGAACCCATAAAAAGGGAAATCCATGTTTCACACACACTCATTTCGTTCAAGGACTCCTCTCCAGGGTCTAAGACTGTGACTGTGGCCATCTCTGACCAGCTTTGGCAACTGAACCAGATAAGTAGTTGGCCAGCAAAAAATCCCACCTTCCACCCCAGATAGTTGTGTATCACCAGTTTAAAAACAAGCAAGCCTGTTCCTTCTGTTAGTTTTCTCTCAGGCCCTGGGAAACTCAGCAAAAAAGTCTGCCTGCACAGATATGCCTTGGACTCTGCCTCTGGCAGCCCATCAGAGGGCAAGACTTCTAAGAGCCCTGTTGTAAGAATTTCTGTTGCAGATCACAGAGACTTACACTCTGGAAACTGATACCAGCAGCACCCCAGCTGGTCTTAACTCCCATAGGGGAACAGAAGACCAGAGGTGACTTTTTACATAACTGGGTCCCCATCCATTCTATTTTAAATTCCACCTGGATGGCACAAGTGTGGGACAGAGCACAGACTTGTGACCGCTGGCTCTCTGAAGAACGTCATTCTGCATGCCCTGCTGCCCTTTGGCGGCCCCAAAAGCCCAAGGGAATGACAGGCTCAGGGTAACAGAGGAGACACCAGTGATAATCTCAGGAGAAAGAACAGGACTTTTCGAACATTAGATGGTGTCTTTCTGTTTAAATTTCCACAAGTACAGAATTTTTTTTCTTGTCCTAGAATTTAAGGTTGAAGAAGCCTCATAAAACTTTAATAGAAAGTGACTTATCTTCTGCACAACATCTCCCTGCCTACTGACTTTCAAAAAAGTAAAATAGTTAAAAAGTTCCCTGAAGTCTGGAAAAAAGAAAAGTAACTCATTTCAAATATTATTTATAGGCACTGCACAGTCTTTTCAGAATGCAGGAGCAAAGCAATTCCATGGTCAACAAAGTGTGACCACTGTGGTCCAGAGGATACAGGGAAGGAAGACACAAAACTAAAATATGTGACGAAATGGATTCTTTGAGTACATCTTCAAACACAATTTTCTGAGTTTTTCCAAATAAAGCAACTTTACCAGTTAGTGGATTATTACCAGCTTTAATAAAGCATTAAGAAAACAACTTCAAAAATCTGAAATTTACATTTTTATAACAACATTTACAGAATAATATCCTGTGTATCAACTACAAGACAAAAAGCAGATTTCTCAATGTTCAGGGAAGTCATTTTGAGTTGACTGTGACTCCTCTACTGGTAGGTTTATGGAAAGACAGTTAATGCTGTGATGTTTTAACTGTCCTTCAGCCAACACGCACCAGTCACTAATCAGAGACTCTTCCAGGTTTACCATTTGGTCAATTTAAGCACTGGGAATGGTTGAAATATGTTTTGTTTAGTCTGGCCAAGAAGCAAATAACGTTGATGTTTACTCTTCTCAATCTTTATTCTGAAGTAAATCACATTGAAACTTGAACTTAATATTTCCATTTTCCTGACTAAAATTTTTTTAAACAATTTATCCCTACATTTGTTATAAGCTCTCTGGTTTGACTTCTAAAGTCCTTTATTCATTAATTGTTACTCCATAGCACTCATTTCTGATTATATTCACTCCTTTTCCTTATACTCATTTTCTGTATGCAGCTCAATTTCTTTTATTCTTATTCCATAGACAGGGCCTGCCTATTTGAATTTCAAGTTGTTTTCACAAATACCACTGCTAATCCAGCAGTATTTCTCTCCTTTCCACTTATCTAAAGTTACCCACCCAATTTCTAGGTCGTATATACCACATTAATAGTTTATCACATTGCATTTAAGTCCTGCTCAGCCCAGTTCCTCCATCACCTAAGGTCCTCATTAAAAAATTCATTCCTCGGGCTGGGGAGATAGCTTGGTGGTTGAAGTACTTGTCTGGCAAGCACAGGACCCAGGTTCAATCCCTGGTACCACATGCCATGCGAGCCCCAGACCCTGAGCGAAACTTGCTGGCCACCAAAACCAGGTGTGCTGGCACATGCCTGCAATCCCAGCCCTGGGGAGATCGCTGTGAGTCCAAGCTATGTAGTAAGACCCTGTACCAGATAAATAAAAAATTTAATTTTTTTTAATTCATTACTAAAAATATTTTTACTTTATAATGGTCTAGTGTGCCTTGACTGTATTCACCAATTATAAATATCTTTCAACAAAGTGGTTTAAGTATCTTTTCAACCCCCAGCACCTACCATTTTGCATGCTGAGTATATAAGAGACATTGGTTGTGCAGTTGTTGTTCCAACAGGCAAGAAATCTCTCACACAGAAACAGTGGAATCACTGAAGCACTAAATTAGGAGTTGTCAGCACTGACATAATCTACTAACTTGCCATTTTTCAATTGGAAATCCGCCATGTCTTGTACCTACGACATTGCATTCAAATGCACCATATGATTTATCCAAGGGGAACACCAGATGGCTATGTCTAAAGTCTTCACAGCTTGGATTTCTGCTAGTGCTAAAATCAGTTAATAAACTGATACTCTTAAATCTTCCTGACAAATCTGTAGCCATGCCTCTTGCCCTCCCAGGTAAGTTTCTTGAGCTTGCTTAATAACTCAGACTCTTGCCAGTGATTTTCCCAGAGACAGCTTTTATTTGAGTAGGCAAGTGCGCAGAACCTGGAGATTTATGAGGCTCCAGGGGCATAAACACAAACTACATGGTAGGTGTGAGGTGTGTTCCAGCCCGGCCCTCTCACCTTCTGTTAATGATTATGGGGAGGGAGGCATCAATACAAACCCAGCAACTGGAGAGCTCTCAGGTTCCCAGTATGATGAAGTCTTCCTGTGCCAGACCAACTTTTGGGGTTGTCACATGGCTTCGTGAAGCAGCTTCCAAAATGGGCTGAAAAACCACAATTTTGATATACTGGGCTAGGTGCCAGCACAGAGCCAGAGTCCAGCCGACTGCGTAAAAGATTCCAGTTGCTACTTTAGCACCACTGCATTGTCTGAAATCCCCAGGGGACACTAGTGAAACCAGCACCAGGCGAACACAGTGGAGCCACTTTTTAATGCTGTTTTGGGGAGTGAACTAATATTTGCCTTACAGGTTAACTGAGTTATGGCAGGCTTCAGCTGGAAGTTTTCCTTCAGGAACTGATTTGGCCCTCAGCATATCTTAATCTTACAGTAATTGTTGGCAGTCCAGGGTGGGGTTCAGGGCTGGAATTTTACCCTTTGTACTCCACCCCCTTGTTGCCCCAGGGGTTCTGATGAATAAAGCATGTAAAGAAAGAACTGAACCAGTTTGGGCAAAGTATCAGCTTTATAAAACTTCCTAGTGTGCTGGACTACAGAAGTGAATTTTCCTATCCCTTCTTGGACAGGAGACAGCAACACTAAGATTCTAGAGCTGATCCTGTATGTCTACCATGTCTCAGGCTGAGAGATGGCAGGTCCATGAGCAATTATAAAACTTTCTGACCAAAGAGCACCTCTTACACTGACCTTAGCACACATTCTGAGAGAAGAAACTGTGAGAGGCACTGGGAAAAAGAGGGAGAAGCTGAAAGAGACAACGGGAGAGTGGCACCCTTGACCTTTTCAGCCTTAAGAAACATGTTGTTAGGTTTGTGATCCTATTTGCAGTTTCCTTCAGTAACTTTCATATCTCTGCATGATTCCTTTATACTTCATTTTCTCAGGCAGGTGATGCAGAAGTGTCTTGGGCAGCCTGATCACTATGAAGTTAGATGACAGTAAATCACAAAATAATCAAGTAGCTTAAAATCAGTGGGTTACATGTGAGAAGTGGGATGCGTGCAGATGGGTGTGTAAGCATGAGGAACTACAGACTCACTTGCCAGGCACAATTATTTGTTGCTAGATTGAATACATTTTCAGACTAGATGGAACAGGTTAAGCTGCTTGTGACTGCATTTAAAGAAATATGTTACATGTTTTCAAGAAAATTTAAGTCATTTGATAACACTTAAGACAGGGTTGTTTTTAGGGATTGCTTGCTTTAAGGGTGTGTCTTGCCTGGAATTCAAAAGTGAACAAATAAAGGAGTCAAGAGTCATAAATATATTTCACAGCTGGAGTGAACAGAAGAAGCGCTTAGAATGATTAAGCTTCCACTGCCCTGTTTGTCTTTTGGACTTAGTTTTATGCGATGACCTTCAACAAGTTTTTGAATCTTTCTGTGGCTTTTTTTCCCTTATACTTAAACTGAACTATCCCATAGTCTAATCAAGGCTATGTAACAGAAACCATACAATTTTGCAGAATAATATAAAGAAAATAATTCTCCCACTAAAATTCTGATAATACCATAGATTCCTTAAAATGTGATCCTCCGCCTTAAAAAAAAAAGTCTTATCAAGTAAAAAAGTCCTACGCCATGAATGAAAAAGCAGCCTCCCACTTCCTACTGACTGTTCCTCCTGTGCAGAAGTACCAACTTGCTGAACTGGCACCTGATTCTTTCAGTAGTTTCATAAGCCTGGTAAAGACAACACTTATGCTGTTACTTTGCAATTGAAAATCTTAGACCATTTCTGTCCCTTTTACCCCCATCCTGTACTTTCTTACCTGTTCTACCTGCTCACCAGTAGAGACATTTTTGAGTTGTGGTTAGATCAACAGAAGACTTCTACGTTATTATGACTCATACTGTTATTCATCCTAAACTATACATTATATTGCAATTGCCTTTTGTTCTGTCTTTACCCTTTTCCCACTTTGAGTTAGTTTTTTTTTTATTGTGTTGTAAAATGAATGCCACATTTTATGAATCTTGTATGTTTCTCATTTAGGTCTTATTCTCTTATTCCAGTGGAACACATACTTTCTTTCTGAGAAAGTGTGTGTAAGATAAATTTTATGAGAATTTTATGTGTCTTAAAATATACATATACATATATATATATGTATGTATACATGGGTACAAAGTAATGTTATCATATTTATATCTTGTGGAATGATTTAATTATTTATTTATTTATTTTTAGTACAAGGTCTACAGAGTCTCACTACACAGATGGGATTTATGGTGATCCTACTGTTTTCAGCCTCCCACGCACTGGAATTATAGACCTGTGTGCCACCACACCCAGTCTCAATCTCCATCTCAGTGTCCCCTGGGGGTGAGGCCAGCATGACACACCAGGGATCGAATCCCAGCCTCTGCATTCTACCTAACCAGCTGCTTTAGTCTGCTGAGCTATCTGGCTGGCCCTGGAATAATTTATTGAAGTGAATTGAAATATCCATTGCCTCAAATTGCCTGATTTTTTGTGGTGAGAATATTTGAAATTTACTCTCAAAAGTTTTAACACTGTTAAGTTTAGTGATCACACTGTGGAGCAGATTTCGGAAAAATTTATCTTTCCATCTAATTGAACCTTTGCACTTTTTCATCAGTATCATCTTATCTACCCATTCACAGGCCTCTGGCATCCACTCTTTGCTTCCAGGATTCCCATTTGATCAATATCCCTTGTTCTTATCACAAATGCAACTCCAGGTTTCATGGGTTTTTTAAATTTCCTCAGATAAATTGGAAGTCCTATCAACTTCAAACTTTTGGTGTAGTGTCTCACTGTCCCCTAACCTGTCCTAATCAAGGGTGGCTGCTTCCACATTGTCCAGGGGTGCTCTTCAGCTTCACATCAAGGATCATGATTTCCTTGTAGAAGCCTCATTAGGTGAATCTTGTATATTTCTCATTTTAGGTTTACTCTCTTATTCTAGTGGGGCACATCCTTATTTTTCTGACAAAGTGTATGTAAGAAAAAATTTATGAGAACTTTATGTGTCTTAAAATAGTTTCACCCAGGCTATGTAAGAGTAAACGTGGCCTGGAATGTCAGTACATGTCTACTGTCCCTGCTACTTGCTGGCTGAGGCAGGAGGATCACAGGTTAGACCAAGACCCTGGCTTCAATTCCCAGTACACCCCCATCTTCATATTCTTTTATATTTTGACTAGGTATTGAATTGTAGATTAGCAATAATCTATTTTAGAATGGTAAAAAACATTTCTACACTTTTTTCTAGATTCCAAATTTACTACTGAAATATCGAATTATACTTTAGTTTCAGATTATTTGTATATGAATTTATTTGTTGCCTCTGCTATTTTTGGAATTGTCCTTTTGTTATGGTTGGAAATTTCATGTTTATTTGACTATCTTTGAGTATATTTTCGTCAGTTTTTTAAACACTTATTATCCCACCTCAGTATGAAAACTCCTATCTCCCTTGTCAAAAAACACTGTCAAAATATTCTATTTCCTCTTCTTTTTTTCCCCCTATTTTCTTTATCCTGTTTGGATTTCCTACTTTGTGATTGCTGGTTCAACTTCTTGGCTCTTCACAGTTCACAACTGCCGAGACCTATTTTTCATGGTTTGTATTTTATCTAAGTTCTTTGTGAGTTTTAAAAATTGTATCAATTGGTGTCTGTCCAGTTTTACATTTCTGCTCATGTATGTGTGTATGCGGAATGAGGGTGTGTATGTGTGAGCGCCCACGTGCATGTGCATGCAGTATGTGTGACTTGTAAGAGCTCCTTCTTTTGTTATTTCAATATTCCTTTGTAAAGTGAATGTTAACCTAATTTTAAGGAATTTCAGAATTATCAACCTGGAAAAGATGAAGTATTTTTTTCCCCTAGAACCACCAGAGGGAGCACAGCTCTACCATCATTTTGATTCCAGACTTCCAGCACTCAGAATAGTGAGATAATACATTTCTGTTGTTTTACATTACCCTGCTTGTAGTATTTTGATACAGCTACCCTAGGAGGTTAACACGTATGAATGCGTTTGGAACAGGGCACATCATTCTAGCATACATAATACAGTAATGCTATTTTTTGAAATGTTCTTCCCCTTCTGCCAACCCCTCTTCCTCCTCTTCACCTTCTTCCTTCTTCTCCTCCTCCTCCTACCCTTTTTCCTGTTTGGATTCTCTCTACTATTTTAAAAGACTGCTTCTGATGTCTGCTAACCTTTGGTTGTTTGATTGTTGCTTACGCTGATGAGTGGAATACTTAGCCAATTAAAAGTTCTGAACTTGTGGGTTTTTTTTTTTTTATCAGTTTTAGATTTTATTTTATAGTCTCTTCAATAATTTTACTGGTGAATCTTCAATTCAGTATATTTATGTCTTATCTCTGAGGCTGGCCTGTTTCCCTACAGTAGAATACTCTTATCCCTTGTTTTGATGATACTTACTAATGTTTTTCTGTTTCATTGAAGAAAGCTTGAGAAGTCTTAGCATTCACTATCTAATTGCTTTAAAGTTAGATACCATTATCCTTACTTTTGGTATCCCTTTGTCCAAAAATCCCAGATTTTACCTCGTCAATCACTGGGTACATGAGTTTCACCAGGGTCCAGTGGCAGGCTTGGTAAGCGCTTTGTCCTGGGGAAAGGATTTGATATCTGACTGTTTACTAGACTTTCAGGCAATCCTTTTGATTTTAACTCTACCTTTGATTTAACTTAAAGGGACTGTGGTACCCCGAAGTTCTGAGGCATGGAAATTCTGTGCCATTGTGTAGCCTGCTTGCTGGCTATCCCTCATGGGTTAGATTCTCCTTATTTCAGTCTGATAATTCAAACTTTGGTCAGCTATCTGCTTTTCAGGTTTACAAGATGTATTTCTATGTTTCTTTTCTTTGTCCTTTGGATATACGGTCTTTAAAAATTAATACTATGGTTGTACTCTAATAGACTTTACAAATGAACAGAAAAATTCTTATGCTCAATCTACCACTTTTGACAACAAATTCAATAATAAAGACATGGGTCAAACCATTGCTACTGATTGTGTTAACTCAATGGGAAGAAATATTATATTTTGTTCTTATTTTTATTAAATATTTTCATTTTGATTATTTTCTCATATGACCTATTTTTAAAAATTTTAAATTATTATTTAAAAATGTTAACTATATTAATATATATTTATTATAGAAAGATTAAACTGATAGGTTATGGCCCTAGTATGAATTGCTGAATTATTATAGTGTCGTCTGATATGGCTGAAGCCCTTAAAACAACAGCTTACTTTCCTAATGACCACTTCCTCCTCCTTCCCCACTCCAGCCCTGGGTACACCTTCCTTTGGCCTTTCCCTCCCACACAAGGGAGCTTCCAATCAGCTCCTCGTGTGTCACTAAACCTGCCCCCTCAAACTCCACCCTCAGCAAAAGTCCATAACGTCTCCGGCTCCCTGTCTCAGGTCAGAGGATCTGCCCGCCTCCCTGCCCTTGGTCTTCTCCATGTATTTAGAGTTAATAAAGGCTTTCCCTCCCCCTACTTCTGCTTCTCTGCCTTGCTATCACCACTGCTGCCGCCATTGCTTCTGTCTCTAGAACCTATCATAAACTATTCTGATCAGTAATTCCATGACAAGAAATATTTGCTGACATTGTATTGAGTATTCTTGATTTTTCTCTATTCATGTGCACATTTTGTATAAAAATCATATTATGATACTGATTTTGTAATATATTTGCATTTAATAGGTCAAAATAAGATTTTTTGGTTGTGAAATTCTATTTAATTTTGTGAAGACATAAGCTATTATGGTTTGTGTCTAGTTGTCCTCCCAAAGCTTCATGCAGTCGTAGGGGTGCTTCTGGAGTTTGAGATTGCTTGATCCAGTGCGGGGATTGCAGGTGTGAGTGCTACACCTGGTCCTGAGGTAGGTAATTTACATTACAGTGTAAGGAGGGGAAAGAGGCCAGCTACCTGCCAGAGCTGGGCCACTCCCTTTACTCTCTGCTCTTTGCTGCTGCCATGAATGGCTACTGTGTGTCGTATACCTCTCTGCCTTGGAACCAGCTGAGTGTAACTGAAACCTCCACAAACTGTAAACCTTTCTTTCCTTTATTTGGGGTGCTGGGTATTTTGTCCCAGCAATGACAGAAGAGTAACTAAGACATAAGCAAATGGGTCAACACTTCGTGAATTCTTTATTTAGTTACTTTGAACTGTGTGACTCATTTAAACTTCTTGTTTTCTCTCAGCTAAAGATATTTAGGCCATGGACAAATCCAACAAATAAAATTCTTGTTTTGTTTGATCATGAATGCTTCCTTGGAAAAATTTTTAGTGACGTATTTTGCATAATAATGTTTTGGTCAACAATGGGCCATACATACTATGGTGTATGTATACCATGTGCCATGTGAACAGTGGGCGATGCCAGCTAAATTCCTGCCAGTATGCTCCATGAGGTTGGTGCAATGCCAAAATTGCCCAATGACATGTTTTCGGGACATATCTCAGTTATTAAGCAGCCCATGACTGTATCTTTCCTAAGTCCTTTAGGAAAACTGCTTCCCTTATTTAAAATCCTTAGGAGTGCCTAGAATAGCCAGAGAGAGCTCATGTACAGTATGTGTTTTATACTTTCTTGCAGATGCCCTGTGTCCTCCGTTCTGACACCTTCCAACCAGTTTGGCTGTGCAGCAACGTCAGCTAACTTCATCTTAGTAGTGCAGAATGCCCAGAAAGGTTTTTTTAAAATATATATATATATTTCGAACATGGTCTACAGGGTCTCACTATGTAGATCAGACTCGTAGTGATCCTCCTGTTTTCAGCTTCCCAAGCACTGGATTATAGACATGTGCCACCATGCCCAGTCTCAATCTCCATCTCAGAGTACCCTGAGGGCAGTGCCAGGGATCAAACCCTGCCTAAGCATGCACTTTACTCTGCTGAGCTATCTGGCCCTAGAAAATTTGATAGTTGAAAATAGAAATACAAAGAGAGAAAGACAATGGACAAGGAACTCAAGTGTAGTGCCCGGTGCTGGCAAACACCTGTCAGGATTACTGCACAAGGGACCTAGCCAGACAAGGCTTGGGAAGTGTCTTGATGACATAGAGTGAAACACTTCTGAGCAGCTGTTGCTCTTCAGTGTGAATGTGTAGGTTTTCTCTCAGGTGTGCATACTATCTGGTGGTGTGTTGTGATGCAGTTTCAATGTTTCAAGTCATGGTTAGTGAATTTATATGTTGTTTAAAATGTGTATTAATAACAGTTTTAGAAATTAATTTTTAGATGTTCATTCAGGGTTCTAGACTGATAATATTTATTACAAAGCTATACTATCTCTGGGAGAAAGTTGAACCATCACCACAAAAATACAATATTCACTAGAATATTAAGGGGTTAAGTTCATATGCTGTGAACACTTAAGTCAGAATAAAAGACAACTTTCACTACTGAGCAATATGAAAAGTACAATAAGCTTGACTTATTTCTGATGCAAGAAATCACACAATTCCAAAAACTAATAAAAGTATTAGTCCTTTTCAGAGAACAGTTTCAAAAGTTCCACTAATCAGATTAACTTGCGTGACAGATGACATTTATTTTCCTTTTTGTCTACTGTTATCCTCTTTCTGGCAAAGAATATCATTTCATTCTGCTGGCACTGGAGTTGCTCGGAACTGTAAGGCCAAACACCATACGGATAATTGAAAATTTCGATTTTTAAATGACTCCCTGTTTTCATTGCCTGTTTTTGGCATAGTGCCTTTAAGATCTACTGGCTGAACTTGTGGTAAAATTCTAGACCATCCTAGCTGACTGGCAATCATCACCCCAGCTGCCAGGTGCCATCATTTCTGTAGGGTTTCGGAGCCCCTTCTTTCATTCTCCCTTTAGTTCCTTTCACTGTCATTCCTTTCTTTAGTCTCATGTTATACAACACTTGACTTACCTTCTCAAATGCGATTCTGCACACACACACACACACACACACACACACACACACACACACACACTGGTTCTTAAGAACCATGCAGTATGGAGCTTTATTTGTTTTTGAGTCTTGACAAGAGACATTTTCCCAGTGGTCATTTTACAGAGTGTTACAGAAATAAACATGACCAAATGGATCCCACTCCGTTTAGGTAAAATTTCTGTTTGTTATTTGCATGAAAGATACAGGTTACTATGCTACCTTACCTCTTTGGAGGCTAGAGACAATAATCTAACCACATTTTCAAAATCGTTAAGAAAAATAGTGTCACCACAACATTCTTAGTTTTTCAGTGGCTTCATCAGGAATGTTTTCTTTACATATATTCCTCATTATTCACCCCTTAAAAGCTACTTATTAATTTATATTCTTACAAATAATCTGCAACTATTTGTGTAGAGTCTTGAAACAGAAGGAAATTGTTCCTATATACTTGTTTGAATAACCCATTTTCAACCCGCAAATTTCACCTACACTGGACCATGAGACTAGACTGTAGACTGAGGCCACCCAGCCACCCAGTGCAGCCACCTCTGTATTGCAGTCACTGTGCATCTGTCAGACTGCACAGCAACTCAGACTTCATTCACATTCTTAAAGCATGAATAGTGAATATAAGCATATTTCCATCAATAGTTAGTCTAAGGACTATGTCCATTTTAACAATGCTTTCTGTGCTCAGCAACTCTCTAAAGGGTCTGCTCTCAGTTGCGACCAGCTCCTGCTTCCAAGCCCAATGTGACAAAGGAGAGCCACTGCTTTAGGCAGCAGTGGAAACCAGCTGATGGAAAACGCTAGCAATGTGAAATGTGGTGTTCACTAGGTCTGCTGCTTGCGATGAAGCAGTTAAATCTTCACTTCTTCAGGTAAATAACCTGCACTCCTAGAAGTTCTTTGGAGGTGCTATATGCCAAGTCCATTGCTCAACTGGAAGTGATTTTAATGTTCAGCCTTCAGAGGTGACTTGACACAGCAAGGCAGCAGTGACAGTGGCCCATTGGCAGCCAGTACCCCTCTGCCTTGCAGGTTCCTCTTTCCCCAGAGGAATCTTCCCACAGGTCTCCCTTCAAAACTATGTCATTTCCCTTACTCATTCTGCATTGAGTTTAGCCAGCTGTTTGGAGAAGGACAATGTCATTTGTTTCAGTCTTGGTTTAAATGCCTAGTGACCCCAATCCTCCCAAGGACATGAGCATCTTAAGGGATCCTCAAGGTTGGTATCTACTAAATAAAGAAACGTGGACACCTGAGGAAGCCTGTCTTTTCCCCTTAATTTTAGATACAACTGTATATGTAACATATCATTCTTGTACTTTGCAGCCCTCTTTACATTCTCAAGATTCACATTTAAAAGGGACATATAAAGTTACTTGCAAACTTAATCTGCTGGATTATATAATTACATTTTGCTTTAGAAGAAAACACAGAAATCTTTTAGCTATTATTTTAAAAAGGTATAGACCTGGAAAGTTGAAAGATGCAAGTACCTATCTGAAGCTCAACAGAAACATATGTCTCTTTACCTATGCTTTTTGGTTCAAATGTGATCTCCCCACCCATAGTACTCTGAGTTCCATAATTAAATTCAGTTGCATTGTTAATGTTCTGCTGACATTAACTTGTACCTCGTATACACGAGACTGGGAATACACATATGTTAACTGAAAACAGCTGTCTGCAAAATTACTACAATATGACCTATACTTCTTTTAACCATTATGTCCTTCTATTTAAACATGCTTTGCATCCCAAAGTACTTAGTATGTATACCATTAGAGGAAGATTTGTGACATAAAAATGAATTTTGATGTTACGTTAATATTGTGCTTGACAAAAATGGAAAGCTAATAGAACTACTTTCCTAGGTCTGAAACCAGGCCAGCAGCAGATGGTCTGAATGGACATTTCCTGCACACTTCCATCACAGTGGCTAAGAGTCCTGAGCAGGACTGTCAGTGCAATTGCTCACCCTAATCCCATCTAACCTTGGTGTATATATGGCAGCATTTCGGGAATAAGTTGTGTGATGTTCCGTGCTTCTCCAACAGCTTTGTGACTGACCAGCTAATGCCTGAAATTCCACAACCAAGAATGTTTGACTCTGCCCTCTTTAAGAACTTCAAACTCTGTGTGAATTTGAGGTATGAGGTCTGATTATTTATTTAGACCTGGACATGACTTCATCAAAGCCCCTCCAGTTTTGCTAGAGGCAGAGTAAAGAAAGCATCCACTTCTGCTGAGATAACAATGAGTTGGGACACAGCAAAGAGGAGATCTGATGTACCTTGGGCCCACATGAGCTTCGGACATCAGGCAGCACCTCATGCACCCCAACAGCCTCCTATCCAGGGGAGGCAGAGCGTGCCCGACTCCGTCTTCCCCAGTACCACTCCAGTCCCCAGGGCACAATGGGAACACGCAACTGCTACTTGCTAAGGAAGGTTTTAAAAAGCAATGCTGCTATTTTCAATGTAAGATTTTTCATAGCCTTTTAGCAAGTTCTGATTTAAACATAGTTTCTAACCCCAGGAAATGCTAATGTTTATTAACATTTATTTTTCTATTTTATAAAAATTCATTATGTAAGAAAGTGACTTATTATTTAGAACAAAATAATCCTAAGTGAAATAATCCAACCACAAAAGACCTCATGTGTTAGGCTGAGTCGGCCAAAAGAAAGAAAAACACCTCATCCTGTATGAATCCGTTTGTAAGAAACAACCCAAGAGGAGGAACAAGGTAAAGAATCACTACTATGTGTCTTGATGAACTGATAAAAGTGTTCTAATTTTAGGTTACTGTAAGTTGAAATACATGAAAACCACTGAACTGTACACTTTAAAAGAGTAAACTTTATTGTACGTAAGTTGTATTTCAGTAAAGCAGCTAAAAATCATAAAGAACAACCATAAAAAACCCGTCTCTTCTTTGAGGCGCTTACATTTTAGGGGGCACAGGCTCAGGCAGAGAGGAAAAAAAACAAGGTTTCACTAGGGGTAGGCAGAGTGTTAAGGAAGCATGAAGAAAGGACACTTCGATCAGTAGTAAGAGAACCAGAGAATGATTTTTTTTTTGACTGGCTCAGGCTGCCTTAAAGGCAGGTCTGGTAAGGCAGGTGGAGGTGGGGATCGCACTGTGGTATTCTGAGCCTGACTGCATTTGCATGAGTAGGCACTTGAACAACTGAGCTAAGGGGCAGGCCCCCTAAGAGAACCAGAGAAAAGTCCCTACCACCAGCAGCAATCAACCTGGAAGCGCGGAGCACATGGAGAAGCCAGGCAGAACGATGTTTGCCAAGTCCCTCCTGCTCTATGCAAATCATTGTAGGGCAGAAAGGCAGACGGTCCGTCCTGAGCCTTGGGCAGCTAGGTTTTGTGAAGCAGAATACAGAGAAATGACTAGGAATAAGAATATTTTGTGATAGCACAACGACAGACTCGGGCTGGAAGTCATAAAACCAGAAAGTAAATACAGAGAATTGGTCGAAGCCAAAGAAAAATTAGCTTGGGGGAGGGGGTAACATGATGAGCCATGGAGCTAGGACCTCACCGAGTGCTTTCCACCCAGTGATGCTCTCTGTCACAGGGTCTGGGACTCAGTTGTGTTCCTTTTGCAGTTCTGCTCCTCACGGCATTTGTCAGGGCAGCTGGGCCAGGGGTTCGGGGCTGGAGGGGGTCTCTCCCAGGACTGGACACGGGGCGGGAGGGGG
>PVKA01035672.1:0-22468 GCA_004027165.1 Ctenomys sociabilis
AAAAGAAATAAGGTTGGTCATCAGTTCAACATTATTAAAACCAAAAACAGAAACATAACATTTTATTGTCTCAACTATTGCAAGTCTCAAATTTTGTATAAAATAATGTAATGTTTAATGCAAATATTATATAAAATGATATCATTCTTCCAATTATCCATCAAGGAACAAACTCCTTTTTTTTTTTTTGCCATTGCACTTTTTTGTTTGTTTTATTGAAGTACAAATATCAATGAGACAGTTTTAAGATACCTTGACAAGATGAATTTGATAAATTAATATATTGCAAACTGTTTTCATAATGTTTTGCTATCACAGAAGGTACATACATGATATTATACTTACAGACATTATTATACCATATGTCTCTTATCAGTAAATTGAGAGTGTAGCTGTTTGTGTATCTTATTTTTTATACCTGAATTACATCAAAGATTCAATAATGAATACTTTCTACCTTGTTATTTTCCTAGTGGTTGTCCATAGTACTAGAAGCCAGCATAATATCCTGTCCAATCCCCATTAGTGCAAATCTTGCCTCTCATAGAATTATGTAGAAGCACAGCGTTATCTATACCAACTGTACTGTCCATACACACACATCATGATTCTTAATTTCTATACCCCTTTCTTTGTCTACACCTGTCAAACATGGGCACTCCATTGTCATTCAACTACTTTAGGTGCCTGAACTCGATGACACAGTCCAACACAGTCCAGCATTCCACAACAATAATGAGTTATCTGAAGAAGTTGTCGACCATAGCCATTTACAGCTCAACTTATTATTATGGCCCCGCAGTGTATACCTCATTTTTATATGTTTCTGCTGGATGTTTAAGACCTAGATAGAGCCCTGAGGGGACTTCACTGACCTCATAAGAAACATAAAGTACATGGATTGGTATATAGGTCTTACTAAAACTCCTTTTTTTCTACCTAAAACAAGAAGATGTAGAAAGAACAGAGTCAATTGCTCAAGGAGAGTCAATGAGACTGTACTGAGAGATATTAGCACCAAAGCCATGAACATAGAATGCTGAGACAGAAGGCTCACAGCTGTGAGAGGGAAGGTTTCCTAACAAGACCACCAAAGGAAAAGACTTTCCTTTCTAGTGCAGTCTTTTGATTGTTTACCCACCCCAGTCAGCTCTCCTGAACAGTGCCAATATGCCTAAGGGAGCATCCAGGTCAGGTAGGAGAATATACCCCTCAGCAGAAGCTGTGTTCCATTGTCGACACAAAAATGCTATTTGGTTAAAGACACAAAAGGCAAGGAAGAAGGAAAATATTCACTAGATAGAATTTTGCCGTTTGGCAAAGTGAATATCTACAAAGAGAATATATGTCATCCACTGTCAAAGAATTTGCCCGCCTCAAAAGTCTCAGAGGTCCCTATTACTTTTAAATGCAAGTGTTACTTTACTCCGTTTATTTTTTAATGGATAGCTAGAGTCATGTAACAAATTTTTTTCCTTTCATTCCTTTGAAAGCAAATATTCATATTTAAAGTAATGTATCTTGGAAGCAGTAACCTTGAAAGAACACTTTCATTCACAGTTGGAGCTGTTTATACATGTGTGTTAAGGGTGCGTTTACTGTAAGGATAAAAGTGAATGTGATCAATGTGAAAGTTGCTTTTTTCTCATCCTTTTTATAGAAATAGCAGGCAAACCTTCAAAAATTAAGTCAAATGTTACTACTGTGATTGTGTGCCTTTATCTTCTGTTTTGTTGGGATTAAAGGTAGAAGGCATGTCTCTGTCACACAAAAGGAGTATCAGTGAGGCTGGCCAGTAGAAAACTATTTCTCCAAAAAGTTGATGTGTTTATATTAATGATATTATTAATGGGTTAAGGCAGTTCTGACCGAGTAAAATAGTCTCCCAACTCCCAACAAAAAATTAATGGACTGACAATATGTGTAATGACATGCCTTTTGTCATACACTCTTGTGGGTTTTTGTTTTTGTTTTGTTTGTTTGTAGTGAGGAATTACACTTCGGATCTCAAACTTGGCAGGTGACTGTATCAATGCCAACTTCCTAAGGGAGGTCTCTTGATTGTTTGCACACATCATATACTAATATCTTTCTTTGGCTTTGCACATCTTTCTTCAGGAACTCTTGGTATCATTCTGCTAATCATTTTTATGGAATGATGACTTTATTTGTGTTAAAAATTAATGAAATTGAGAGAAAGAATGGAAAGGAAGAGAAGAAATGGTAGGGGAAGGAAAGAAAGGAAGAAATGAGAAAAGTCTTGCAATAGTACTTTTTAAGCAATTGGTACTAAGCATAGTAACAGACACTGATGGACCCCAGGAGGATGGCTTAATGAAAGTTTGATCAGATGATGGCTTTCAGAAGCACTGATGTTTACTTCTGCCTACAAAATAGAGCAGCTTTGTGTGGGTCAAAGAATCCAGGGTAGAAGTTTCCACATGTTAGGCCAATATAATCTGAGAAGAGATACACTGAAGAAAGTAACAATGCAAATTTCAGTTTGCCTGCATCATTCCATGCAAATAGACCTTAGTGCCAAAAGAGAATACCTTGATTTGATTTCCTTCCACAGGAGAAAGTGAAGGCACAGTTTGTGAGCAGTTGCTTCTCCAGCCAGATGCCGTGTGGGACATTATTGACAGGCCCACTGTGTTCTCATACACCCCAATGCCAAGCTGACAGAGGCTAAGAACAGGAAAGACTGATGATCCCACTAACTCCATCAGGAAGGCTACCCAGAAGCACTTGGGGCACTTTACATGTAAGTGCCCCACCTGGCCCTCAGAAACCTTCAAGCTTGACCCACTTCACCCACAATGCACAATCAGCTCCCCGCATGACCACCAGATGGCAAGTGAAAGCGTTTGCAGAAACTTTGTAAGTACATACTCAACTGTCTGGCCTTTGTGAGTCAAGGGGCACAGTTTGAACACTTCAGGACACTGCCATAGAAAAATATAGTGTGATACTTTCAAGACTCACCCAGGGTTTGCAATAGCAAAACAGTATATACAAACTTATGATTTCCTCCCAAATAAGGAACAAGAAGAGCGAAGAGGCAGCAAATGAAAACAAAATCTAAATACCCAAGAATCCTTAACAGGGTTGACCAATGGAATCTTTTTCCCCCCCAAAACAGTCATTAAGATTGATGAAGATGTCTACTTCTGTAAATGTAATCCAAGACTTCAAAGAACATGAGAGAGAGAGAGAGAGAGAGAGAGAGAGAGAGAGAGAGAGAGAGAGAGAGGAAGAAAGAAGGAAGCACAATACCACCAAAGAATACAAGAATGTTTCATTCACCGTTGTCAAAGAAATGAAGATCTATGAGTTGCATGGTAAAGAATTCAAAATTATTCTTTTAAGAGAGCTCAGTGACACACAAGAAAACAAGATAAAAGTGCAATAAAATCAGAAAACAATCATAACAAATAATAACATAAAAGAATAGAAATCACAGACATCTAACCAAAAATAAATTCTGAAGAGGAAAACTGATAGATGAATAGAAGAAAATTATAGATGAGGTTAACAGCATAACAGAATAAGCAAAAGAAAGAATTTGTGAAATCAGTAAAGGCCTCTTCAAAACAACAAGGAAGAGAGAAGAAAGGAAAAATAATGAAATGAAAGAAAGAAGGCCTACAAGATTGATTTGCTATCATCAGAAGAAGCTAATGGTTACCTGCTGGGAGCCTAAGAACACAGGGGGAAAAGAGTGCAGTTATTTAAAGAAATAATAGTCAAAAATCCTTCAACTCTGGGGAGAATGATGGATATCTTAGTAAATGAACCATAGCAATCTCCAAAGTTTCAGCTCAAAGAATTTGCCAAAATACACCACAATCAAAATACCAAAAATGAAAGATAAAGAGAAGCTTTTGAAAGCAGCAAGAGAAAAAAGGCTCCCTTGCACACGCATTCTCATGAGCCTATCAACACATTCCTAGCAGAAACACTATGAGCACGGAAGCAGTGCAATGGTGCCTTGAAGCACTGAAAGAAGAAAAATCACTTTGCCTGGCAAAACTGCCCTACAGACCCAAAGAGAGGCACATGAAGACACAACCCACTCTCCAAGGTTTAGTGCATAAAGTCAAGAAAGGTGTCCTGATCCTGCAGCTTCTCTTTGTGGAGTTTACAAGTACGTTGCACTAACACTAAAGCTGCCCCAGAGTTTCCTCCTAATTTACCAACTCTGGAAGTAGAAGAGATTAGGTGTGTGTCTGTCTCTCTAGAACAAAGAGGGAAAGCAGAATTTTATATGTACAGGCAAGTATATTTTGGATCTTGTAGTGCTGAGAAGAGGGTTTAAAGTGCAGCTCTATGCTTCTCAGACAGAGTTCACTCTTCCTTGGCTACTTGGTGACAGGAATTGTAACCAACATACAGTGGGGCAGATTGAAGAGGCAGATTAATATTGACCTCTAATAGCCTACCAAATAGACCAGCAGTTTCTATACCTTCATTTCAGTTTTGTCCTGCTGCTAATTCCAAGTCTATTCATCTTTGCTGGAGTAAGACTACAGTTGGAGTCTATACCCTTTTGGAGAAGTACAGGAAAGAAACTGGAATGTGCTGCTTCAATTTTTTTCTCCAAAAGCACTTACTAAAATGGCCTTGGGACGTTACTGCAGCAGATAGTAGTCCTCCAGAAACTTTGTTACAATTTGGCACTTCTGGGGCCTTTCCATCAGGTGTCCCACCAATTAATCCAAGTCTACTCATTCTCCTTGAAGGAGTTTATGGGTATATCAAGTATCCACATTTTAGAGTAGATTCCACACAAACAACACCATCACTCTTGAAACTGAGGGAGCTTTGGGCTTTGCTTGCTTTTGAGTGCCACAAAAATATAAGAACATGCTCTTAAACTGTGCCTACTGCCAGCAGCACTCTCTTCAGGAAAAGAATGTAGACTGAATGTGAGTCTAAGCATCACCATAGATCCTCTGTTCAGAATGGCCATTGAAATTGAGAAGTAAATGCCTGTGCTCAGCTTTGCTGTGGATGCAGAAGGAACTGCAACATTAGCCAACCCTTCAGCCTCCCGATGACTCCCAGAATCTGTATTCTACCTCACCAGTCTCAGCATGCGGATAAGATGCAGTAATATTAACCTCCAGAGAGTTACTAAGAATACCATCAGCTATTATATCCTCTTCATGCACTGACCTATTTTTCACTACATAATGGCCTCCTTCATCTCTTTTTACCATATTTTACCTAACATTCATGTTGTCTGAGATAGCTATCTTTATATCATCTCTAGTAGTAACAACAAAAAGAACAAAATATTTAGAAATAAATATAACCAAGAGGTGGACACTATATATTATACACTATGCTCTCTTTACACTATTAACATTGGTGAAAGAAATCAAAGAAAACAAAGATAGATGAAATATAGCCCATGTTCACGGACAAAATTAATATTTTCAAAACATCATATGCCCAGTTCAAGGTAACTATCAAATTTCTTACATATTTTTCACAGAAGTAGAAAAATAGTACTAATATTTGTATAGAATCACAAGGACCCTAAAAATGTTGGGCATATTGTTGAATGCTACAATCCCAGCATGCTGAGGGGCTGAGGCAGGAGTTCCAGCACAACCTAGGCAACTTAACAACTTAGCAAGACTTTGCCCTAAGATAGAAAAAATAAAATAAAACCTAAATGCTGAGGATATAGTGTGCTACAAAGGCCCTGAACTTGATCTTCAGTCCTGGGGGAGAGCAGGGCTGAATAGCAAAAGGGATCTTGAACCATAGATACAAAGTTGTAAGTATCCCCAATCTGAATTTCAAATTAAATATTATAAAGCTATAGTAATCAAAACAATGATGCTCACTTTATTATTTTTGTGTTCAGAGTCTCACTACTAGATGACTTGTAATGACACACCTGTTTTTTTTTTTCTTTTAGTGGAGCCAGGGGTTGAACTCAGGCCCTTGTGCTTGCCAGGGAAGTGCTTATTCCACTGAACCATCTCCCAGCTTGCTCATAAATACATACAAACCAATAGAACAAAATGGAAAGATCAAAAAATAAAACTATTTGTCTGGCACTAACCAATGTATAAGAAAATTACCAAGAATATCCCAGGAAGAAAGAATAATTTTCACTAAATATTGTGGAGAAAACAGGATATTCACACACCAGAAAGGTGAAAATAGATTTCTATGTTAAACCTTACATGAAAATCAACTCCAAATAGACTGCCTATTAAGATGTGAAATTGTAAAACTTCTTCAAAGTTGAAAAAAGCTCAATGACATTGTTCGTGTCAGTGGTTGTGTAGATTTGTTGGACAAACAAAATTAAACAAGAGTGACTTCATCAAACTAAAAAATTTCTATGTAGAAAATTCAACAACCAAGAAGATGGAAAGACATTGTACTGAATGGGGAAAATACTTGAAAATCTCATGTCAGATATAGAATTAGTATGTTAAATACACAAGGAGTACAAAACTCAATCACAAGAAATACCTCAATAGATAGTTTATAAAGAACGCATACAAATTGTCAATAGCCATATGAAAAAGTCCTCAATTATGAGAGTTTGCTTCACAACTGTTAGGATATCTGTCATCAAAGAAAGAAAGAAAGAAAGAAAGAAAGAAAGAAAGAAAGAAAGAAAGAAAGAAAGAAAGAAAGAAAGAAAGAAAGAAAGAAAGAAAGAGAAACATAAGCAACAGTGAGGACAGAAGGAATAAAGAACTTCTCCATTGATGGCAGAAATGTAAATTGTTGCAGTCACAGGATATGGTATAAGGATTCTGAAGAAAGCTAAGAGGAAAAGCACCATATACTGTGGTAATGCTGTTTCTGAACATTTATCCAAAGCATATAATATCAGAAGTATCTAAATTCCCATATTTGTTAAGCCCCATTTGTAAGAGCCAAACTCTAAGCCAGCTTATGTGTCTATCAGTGGATACCCAGTCATAAAAATGAAATACTACTTCCCCCTTTGTTATGGTTTGTGTCTAGTTGTCCTTGACACGCCTCAAGCAGTTACTGGGGCAGACTTCTGGAGTTGTGATGAATTCATAATCCACTGATGAGACTAAGGGTGTGAGTGCCACACTTTCCCTGGGGCAGATAGCCTGAACAAAATATGAGGAAGAGAGAGAGGCCTGCTGGCTGCCGCAGACATTGCTCCTCCCTTTGCTCTTCGCTGTTTTTCACCACGGTGAACAGCTGCCCTCTGCCATGTGCCACTGCCTCAGAGCCAGCTGAGGATAGACTGAAACCTCCACTGACTGTAGGCTAAATAAACTCTTCCTTCCTTACTGTTAGGTGTCAGGTATTTTGCTCCAGAAACAAGAGAAAAGTAACTGAGACCACATTTGGTACTGAGAAGTGGGATCATTGCTGTGCCTATACCTGACCATGTGCTTCAAGGGCCTTTGGGAATGGCTTATGAGAAGAGAAAGGAAAGGTTTGGAGATTTCACCTCAAAGAGAAGTGCTGAAATGCCTTCAGCTGTTCTGTATGGGAGATTCTGGTCAGAGCTCAGAAAACCAGAATTCTGATAAACATACTGCCTGCAAAGGCAAGGATGGGGAGGTTTCTGTTGGGAAGAAGGACTGCATTGGTTGTTGGATTCCAGACAATGTGTGTTATGGATTGGCAAAAAGTTTGTCAGCGTTTTGCTCATGTCCAGCAACTTTTCCTGAGATTAAGATTAAGTGCAATGGACCGATTGATCTAACAAAAGAAATTTTAAGGCAGTCAAATGTTGAAACAGTGGCATGGCTTTTAGTCATATTTATGTTGACCATCAAGAGCATAGAAACTTTTAAAGGAAGGAAATCTGAACATTCTTAACAACATGAGGGGATGATAGTGAGTTAAGTAAATTAAGCCAAGCACAGAAAAATAGATACTGCATGGTCTCAATCTCACATATATGTGTAATTTTTGCAAGTCTAACTCATAGAAGCAAAGTGAGCTCATGACTAGGGACTGGGAATTGAAGAAAATAAAGACAAGTTTTGATAATGGTGCAAACTTTAGGTGGTAAAGTGAGCAAGTTCTAGAGACTTACTGTACAGCATGGTCCACAGTCAATAGCAATGGGTTGAAGTACTAACTCACTACTAACTTACTGCTCTTAAAGATTCTCGTAGATGCCTCTGCATCTTCTAATCTATTCCACTGATCCTCAAGTCTATTTTGTTGCCAATACCATGTTGATTTTATCACAGTGGCTTTGTAGTATAATTTCAAATCAGGAATTGTGATGCCTCCTGCCTTGTCTTTATTGGCCAAGATTGCCTTTGCTATTCTAAGTCGTTTATGGTTCCAAATAAATTTTAGGATTGATTTCTCTATATCTGGGAGGCATGTGGGTGGCAGTTTGATAGGGATTGCATTAAATCTGTACAGCAATTTTGGGAGTATGGCCATCTAGTTCATGTGTTGGTATATGAGTCTTGATCTATCTAGGTCTTATCCATCCAGCAGAAAAGTATAAAAAGGAAGTATTCATCATGGGGCCATAATATTAAGCTGAGCTGTAAATGACTATGGTCGACAATTTCTTTGAATAACTCACTATTGTTGTAGAATGCTGACTGTGTTGAATTGTGGTGTCGAGTTCAAGCACCTAAGTTAGTTGAATGACAATGGAGTGCCCACCTTTGACAGGTGTAGACAAAGGAAGGGGTGTAGAAAGAAAAAATCATGATGTGTGTGTATAGACAGTACAGTTGGGATAGATAATGCTGTGCTTCTACATAATTCTATGAGAGGCAAGATTTGCACTAATGGTGGTTGGACAGGATATTATGTCGGCTTCTAGTACTAGTCATCCAGTAGGAAAACAATTATTGAATTTTTGATATAATTCAGGTATAAAAAAATAAGATAAGTAAGCAGCTACACTCTTAATTCACTGATAAGAGATATCTGCTAAAATAATATCTGTAAATATAATATGTATGCACCTTGTACAATACCAAAACATTATGAAAACAGTTTGCGATGTATTAATTTATCGAATCTGTATTGTTAAGGTGTCTTGAAACTGTCTGATTGACATTTGTAGTTCAATAAAATAAAATAAAATAAATAAAAATAAAAAATAAAAATGCAATTGACTTTACTAAAAAAAAAGATTCCCATTATATTTTATAAATAAAAGCAGTAACTATGAAGTGATGGATGTGTAAGCTTGGTTGTAAAGCTGGATATTGTGGCACACGCCTGAAATCCCAGCTTTTGGAAGGCTGAGGCAGAAGGATCACTGTAAGTTTGGGGCCAGCCTGTGTTGCAAAGTCAGTTCAAGGACAACCTGAACTATATAGTGAAACTCTGTCTCAAAAAAAAGACACCCCCCAAAGCAAACTATTGATTATAGAAATCATTTCACAATGTGCACATATAACAAAAAAATCATATTGTGTAACTTAAATAGATTTTTTATCAATTGCTCTTCAGTAAAGCTTGAAGATTTTAAGTAGTCTACTATTAACTAGAATATCCTCCACACTCTGTGTGTGTGTGTGTGTGTGTGTGTGTGTGTGTGTGTGTGTGTGTTTGTGTGTGTGTGGTGTGTCTATGTATGCACAGGGCATTTTTTTCTGTATTTTAGGCAAGGGTCTACAGAGTGTTCAGGTTCTCACTACTAGATCGGACTCCTAGTGATTCTCCTGTTCATAGCCTTGCCAGTGCTGGGATTACAGGCACACACCACCATGCCTAGTCTCAACTGCCATCTCAGCAAGCCCAGGGAGTGGGGCTGGCACGGCAGGCCAGAGATCCAACCCCCAGAGTACAGGGTATTTGGTTGATCATCTTCTTTGGAAATTAAAGAATTCACTGCCAATAATAATTGATTCTCCTCTACATTTCAATATTTATTTTGTATGAATTTAAGACAGGGTCTACAGGGTGTACAAGGTGTACAGGGTCTCACTATGTAGATCCAACTCGTAGTGATTCTCCTGTTTTCAATCTCCCAAGTGCTGGGATCTCAGGCTCGTGCCATCATACCTAGTCTCATTTGCCATGTCAGGGAACCCCAGTGGCGGGGCAGGCACAGCACTCTTGGTACGGAACCCAGCCACTACGCTCTGTTGAAGCAGCGTTTTAGTCCGCTAAGCTATCTGGCCGAACCTTACATTTCAGTTTTGATGCCTACACTGTCTTGTATTACTTGGGTGGAAAAAAAAATGAGACAAGGAGACAAAATGTGGGTTTACTTAGGATTTGGGAAACAACTATCTCTAGTGGATCAGCATACAAAAGTGAATTGGGGGCCTTTGAACTACTTTTACTCCTGTTTCTGTTATGCATTTGTACATTGATGCATGCATGAAAATGAAAATAAAAATAACAGAGAACACTCATTCTGCACTGACCTACCCAGGCAATGTAAATTAAGAAAACTAAACATTAAATTGTAGAAGTCTCTTTTGTTCTGTATTTTTAAAAGCTTTCTTTTTCATAACTAAAATCAATTAGTTCTTGGACTCATTAATTAAGTTTTCCCTTTGGCAAAAAATAAAGTCTCATACACCAAGCACTACACTGGTTACAAAATCTATAATCAATAGGTCACAACTGCAAGTCGTTTTTTAATTCATACATCGTGCAGATGTGACTTTGTTTGTTACCTTATGATGAATTAAAGCAAATACTAATTTGGAGTCTTAGCTTCCAGTTACACACAGGTTAATTTTATTATCTGCTTATTTTTTTCTATTAACTTATATTATTCTCATTATTTCCAAGGCTACAGTAATCCTGAGTTCTAGATATAATAATATTTTGCAAATAGTAGAAGCCAAGAGCAGAAGAAATATACTAAAACTTGTTTTAGTGATATTTGCCATAATAAAATTCCTCACAATTCCTTTATTAGTGATAATAAAGAAAATAAAATTAGATACTTATATAAAATGCATTTTAACAACCGCATGAATTTTATCAGGCTAGAGTTTGGATTGCTGCTGAAACAAGCACACTATTATAGTTAAGGCTGAGGTAGTGAGTACGCAGTCCATAACTAGACATTCTCTTGGGTATCGGAGCTGAGACTTGCTTCTCATTAGCTCTGAATAAATGAGCTTAGCAGATCTAAACAGATAATGCCCTAGATCTATGAGGATATAGAAACAAGTCTCATAGGAGTTGAGTTCAAACAAGAAACAGAAGAAATATTTGGATAGCTAAAAATTTATTTTTATAAATTATAGAAGTCAAATGCCATTTTCAATAGGTAGAGGCATAGGTATGGTAAAAAAATATTTCCCACACTTTTCAGAGGCAAATAAGGCCTCAGGACTGTCTGTCAAACTTCATAGCTTGAAGAGAAGCTACATCTGAATTGTATTGTTCATCTACATTTGGTCTTTATAGAATAATCTAATGCCTGGACCAAAAGTCCTGCAGACTCAGTTCTCATCTTGTGCCTCTTACTGCCCATGGTACCAAGTTCAGTAGTAATGGCCCTCACAAATACTGATATTTAAACAAGAATGCATGTATAACAATGTTTAAACATAAAAATTAAATCCTAAAGTCAGCAGAACATGAAAGCATCTAAAATTCTGACTTTCCATTTTAAAGGTGCTGCTGAATCAGTTAAAAAAATGGCCTCATGCTCGCTTCGGCAGCACATATACTAAAATTGGAATGATACAGAGATTAGCATGGCCCCTGTGCAAGGATGACATGCAAATTCGTGAAGCGTTCCATATTTTTGTTAATCTTAGGCTAACTCTGTGTCATCTATTACCTTTAGATCTATTGCACATGATCTTTTTTTTTCTTTTTTTTTTATAAGATATCTCTGCTGATGCTTTTCTTGGTGTGAATGACCTCTACTCACTTAAAAAGTTTCAAGCATGATATTACTATTTTAGCTAAAATATAATTGATAGAGCACTTAAAGCTAATATATTTGAACGATACTGGCTTTGCTTGTTTTGCTACATGGAGGATTTCTGTGGTTTATTTTTGCCTGCTCCTTAAATTGTTATTAAATAGGCTCAGAAATTTTAATCTGTTGTGGGCTTTGAGAGGTTGTTTTATTTCTGTATGTCACTAGAAAAAGGGGCACATATTAAAAATTAGTGTTCAGCTGGGCGTGGTGGTGCACACCTATATTCCCAGCATTTGGGAGGTTGAGGCAGGAAGATCGCTATGAGTTCAAGGCCAGCCTAAACTATGTAGTAAGAACCTGTCTAAAAATAAAAATAAAAATAAATTTTCATGTGCCTGAAGTCTATAGTCACATGGAAGTCTATGCATTGATTACGGTTTTGGTTTGCTTCATTCTGTAAACCAAAACTATAATGTTCTTTGTTTACTTTTAGTATCATCTTGATAAATTTCTGCTATGTTACGTGCTCAACAGTTAAATATATATTTTAGGTGAAAGGCAGCTATAAGTTGTGAAGAAGACAAACTAAAGTCACCTGTGATATTGTTGTAATGAAATTTTGATTTCTTATATTCTTTCAATAAAGCTTTACTGTTTTCTTTAAAGAAGTCATTCTATGCCATTTGTTAAATCTATTCCTAGATACTATTGTAAATAGTTGACGCTGTGTTAATACTATTGTAAATGGTATCCATAAAACTTCATGTTCTTTTTCAGAGCTGATATATTAAAGTGCTGTGTGTTTTTATTAAAAAAAAAAAAAAAAAAAGATGGCCTCATTGTGCATCTAGTAACAATTGCCAGCACTGGGATTATAATTTATTAAGTGAATATAGATTTGCAAACGACTATGTATGAAGCTGTGATCAAAACATGTGATGTGTGTTTAAATAAAAAATGTTTAACAGTAAAAGACACATTGTCACTAATCCCCTCAAAATACTCCTGCTCGGGGAGAGCACACCTATCATACCCTTCTTGCTATTTTGGGAAGACATTCTGGATGCCTCTTTCCTGTCTTTACAAGATCTGATTAAAAGCAAGGTGGACACTGCTGCTGCACGCTGTCCAGTGGAAAGGAAGGCTTACGAAACTATCACGACATGTCTTCATCTACTCTGCTGAGCAGACATGGCACCATGTGACTGCCGGCTCTGCCCCAACGTCAAAATGAACATAAATCTTAAGCGGTAAACAATTTGAATCAATGCAGAGCATTGAGCTACAAATGAGAGTGTAGCTGTAAACACACAGAAGTGCGCTTCTAGCACGGCTCCAGCAAGTGACAAGAAGTGTGCTCTAAAGGAGCGACTATCCCAGTCACTTTAAGAGTCACTAATAGTAGCACATCTTTTACTGTAATACATTTTTAATCACCCACCAGTTTTCTATCATACCTTTTACATTATATTGATTTTTTCATAAAATTTTACATGAGTCAAGACTCTCCCTTTTTAAAACTCTTTATGAAAAAGTGAATCCCAATCAATTCTAATTTTTAATTTAAACTTTTTTCCTTTTTCAAAGATTCACATATCAGCATTTACATTTGTACACTAGGAGTGGAATTCGTTTTGTCTCTGCTTCCACACTCTGGATCACTCACAGTGAGCTTGTGTTAAGAAGCATACTTTTGTTTATCCACTGAGGTGTGCCAGGCACAATGAAGTGATTATTCGACATAGTGGGCATTCAACATGTGTTGGTGAATTGATGAAGAAATAAATAACTTGTGAGAAACAGCCTAACTTTGAACTAAACTAAAAAGAAATGAAATGCTGCTGCAGAAAATCCATTTCATATGTTTTTTAAAAAAATTTAATCCATCATTTTTACTGTCAGAGATGCCTGATTTTATTTTATTTTATTTTATTTTTTATTTTTTATTTTGGTAGTAACAGGGATCAAACTCAGGACTGGGCGCCTGCCAGGCAAGCACTTATTCTGCCGAGCTATCTCCCTGTCCCCCTAACTTTATTTATTCTATAAATCTTTCCAAATACAGCAGAACTGGGATTGCCTCTGGTGAATTACACAGCTGAGAGGTGCCCTGCTCCTAGAATTGGGAGGGGGGGCGTCTTTGCCCTGAAAGTACCACTTTTATGCAAAAAGGTAAGGTATGCTTTGCCACTCTAGACTTCCAAGAGGGCCGGTCACCCCTCTTTTGGCATATTAAAGTGGTTTAACTTATTTATTTTACCCGTTCCTAGCCATGCTTTTAATTTGCCACAATACTGGCAGAAGGCAACTTGTCACCTGTGAACCAGAGTCATTAATCGGTGTTGGTCTTCAGCATGCTGCCATGTTCTCTTAAATAATCAAAATGTATTCTTAATCTGTGTTCTCAAAATGAAATAGCAGTTGAAACTCTTTAGCTGTTTCATGGAGAATAGTACAATTAATAGTTCTGTGGTCACAGAGAAGTTTGGATATTTCATAGGCATCAATTTAGAGATAAAACATAAATTGGAAACAAGAATCAAGATGTTCAAAGAAAAAAAAATGAAAGACATCTATTTTAGAGCTAATTAAAGTGAGTAGAAAGCGTTTGTATTTATGATATTAAATACAATTAATTATATATTTCTATTTTGTCAGTTCAGAATGTTTAAGAGAGCCTTTTGAATCCAATTAGACTTATAAAAGTTTTTCTTGATAGGAGAGAATTAAGTAATTAATACAATTTCTATAAAAAAATGAACACTTGCCTGTGCTTTGTGCAATTTTCTAGAAGCAAGTAGAAGAAGGAAAAATAAAATCTAGACATTTTGCCAGTAATTGGTATCAAGAGAATTTACATTATTTTCCTTGTAGAAGATACAGTCGAAATTTAAAGGTAGAATGTTTGCCCACCACCCACAATGCATTTCAGACAGTGATGATTTATAAGCCACTTTTTTTAGGGAGAAGAGAGAGGAAAATGTTTATCCTGATTTCCTGTAAACAACTTCATTTGATGTATTAATAGTTACTTGTAAAGGCAAGAATGTTTTATGCCCTACCCTAATGTTGAGATTTGTCTAATTTGATTTGTCAAATTCGAAGTGTCTTGACTTGGTTTACTGACCTAAAGGGCTCAAATATATAGCTATTTTATAGGTTATTATTAGCAGATGCTGGTAACTGTAAGTCCACAGGAAGAAGGTAAACAGAAGATACTGTATATTTATCCTTCAGAGGAGGCGTAGAGCCCAATCTTCAGAACTCTAACCTTCGTGGAGCATTAATATCAATATCATCTCTAGATAGAAATAAGCACTATGAATAGATAACAAGGAAGAATTATAAAAGAATAGATAACAATAACAAGTAAGCATTATAAAATGATCAAAAGGAGACAAGAGATATGATTCCCATCTAAAAATATGATCTCCTGGTCTGTAGTCAGATATGACCATGACAGGGGGTGTTTGGTCATTTCTTTGATGCATTCAAAGATTTTATTTATTGAGACATTACTATATTACAAGTTGCGTATATTCTTTCATGTACTGGAAATATCACAAGGAAAACTTGAAGGGTCTTACATTCAAGAGGGAAGTTAATTTAAGATTAACAAGATTCTAAGGTTAAACAAGTTTTGATGTAACTAGGTTGTCTTCTTCTACCTGGGGTTTTACTCTGCTACAAAGACTGCAATTGTGTGGGAGAAAAAGAATGCCCTTTTCCTCCCAGATCTATTGAAATAATTTTGGCAACCCACTGTTACTTACTAAAATAGGTGTTCCCTGTATCCCCTACACCCCTCGTCCATCCCCACTCAACCAATATACACCGGCACTTACAAGTTAGTGTTTAACTTCTTAGTACTTAATGTGACCTCTGAACACTATGACTTAAAATCAGTTCAACTTCTTGAAATGCCCGAAAAACGACGAATCCACCTATGAACTATTTTCTGCTCCAGCTCCTAAATGCAATCTAAATATATCACCTCAGCATTTTCATTCTTCTGATCTCTAGCAGCATTGTTAAAATAAATCAGAAAATTTATCGTATCAAATCATCTATTCAACATACCACAATTTTGAAGGATTCCTTTTCCATTAACAAAATCATTTGAACTATCAATGTTTATGTGAGTAATTTTGTGATAGTTTCCCCAGTATATCATTTTTATAGTACAGTACTCATTTTCCAGTATTGGTTCATTATACTTTCCATGTCCTTTGATGAGACTGATTCCAGATATTGCAGTTTTACAGAATAAAAGTTTTCACAGGACCTCAAGCACTCTATAATTTTTCAGACTTGTATATGAGAATCACCTAAAGAGATATTTTATGGGCACATAACAGTTATCTACCAATGAACATAGTGGGAAAGAAGAAACCAGGAGAAAGAGAGGGAAACACCTCCTTCACATTTAAGGTAAAACAGAAAACTCAGACATAATCTTTAGTATTTAAACTTACATATTCAATACCCTTAACTGAATCATATTTGCAAAACCCTTTGACAGATAAATTAGCACTCACAGTTTCTGGAATTTCAGTGAAGATTTTGGGAGATGTTATTCAGCTTCCCATGTCCATGTAGGATGTATAAGAAATACTATTTTTCTTTTTATGTATTCAGTACAGAGTCTACAGGGTCTCACTGTGTAGACTGGACTTGTAGTGATCCTCCTGTTTTTCAGCCTCCCAAACCCTGGGATTATAGGCAAGCACCACCATGCCCAGTCTCAGTCACTGCTGCAGTGCGCCCCTGGTGTGGAGTGGAGATCGAACCCTAGTCCCTGCACCTGCCAAAGCAGGTGCTTTAGTCCACTGTGCTGTCTGGACAGCCTTAAAAGGTTATAATGCAATAAAGTGCATTTAATAATACTTTTTAGGATAGTTCCATCAATCTTCAGTGCAAAAGTGTGTCAGGATCTTGTAGTGACCAAGGCTTTGTAAAACCGAACATGAGGACTCCTATGTTATTATAAACACGTAAGTGTCAGTTTGTTAAAATTTGAAATTGATAAAATTTTAAAGATGTTTCTCCTATATTGACAAAGTAAAACTTTCTGCTACGTATTGAGTTAGTACAAAACAGGCTTTTGAGAAACATTTTCTTAAAAAACCTAAAAGAAAAAAGGAATACCCCTATTTTCTAGAACATAGGATCAAGAAGCATTTCTAGTTTTCCCTCAAAGGTACCACTCCTCAGTGTTTGGGTACCAGTTTGCAAAATCAGGAACAACAAGGAGAAGAAAAAGACTTCAGAAAATGTACACATTATTGTGACTATTTTTCTTAATAAGTAAACTATGAATTAACTCTAGAAAGATGAAAAATATCTCCCCACTTTGAGCTTATTGCAGTCTACCCACGTCATGCAAATATTGTAGCACCTCAGATTTGAGTGAGAATAGATCATGTGAAGCAGCTTCTGCTAGGTCTGCATCTACTCCCAGATCTGAGCCCAGCACTACCAAAGCTTAGGCACGTTCTGTACCACTCTGTTCCAGGATGCTCTTGGAATGCCAAGCAATAGACAGAGGTCATGTGGGCAACCCTCAGCAGAGCCACATCATTTCCTAATGACACAGGGCACAGATGATGAAACAAAGTCATTACTCAACTATGAAGAGGAAGCATCCAAGGAATTCTCAATTGTACCAAAAGCGGAGTTAGAAGATAGTACACACTTTGGATACATTTAAGAAAAGATGCAGATAGGACACCAAACAATAATTTCAAAATGAACTTACTACATAGGATAAAGTTAGTTTACAAAAATAAATTAACATGTTTTTTGCTTTGAAGATATAAAATGAAAAGTTACATAACTGTTTTTAAGAGTTTAATTATTTTTTATGTATTTAGTACAGGTCTACAGAGTCTCACTGCACAGATGGGACTTGTAGTGATCCTTCCTGTTTCTCAGCCTCCCAAATGCTGGGGTTATAAGCGCACGCCATGACATCCAGACTCAGCTGGTGGCTCAGTGTGCCCCGGGGGCGGGGCTACCACAGCAGGCCTGGGATTGAACCCCCAACCACTGTGTCTGCCTAAGCAAGTGCTTTAATCCGCTGAGTTATCTGGCCAGCTGATATAATTCTTACAAATGATGACAGATCTGGTAGTGACTTTTAAGTAGTGACATTTAAGTAGTGACTTTTTTAAAATAGTAAGGTTATCTAATTGTAAAACATGTTGTAACTGGATTAACATAATTAATATGACCCAAGCAAATGAAATATCTTGCTCAACCAAGTTCAAGTTAGTTTAGGAGATAGGAAATGCTATAGAATAGTATTTGTTATTTTAAGACTCTGCTTTTTCAGGTTGTGGGTAATACTGAACGTGGAGCAACTGGGTATTTGAAAAATAAAAACAGACATGTGAATGGAAGCTCTGATGGTTATTTGGGGTTTTTGCAGTGATTTTTTTGGCAACGTTTTTCTTTAAAAAAAAATTCTTGAAGATGAAAATACTCTGCTATCTCATTTAAGAAAGATTTAAGAAAGATATTTCTTGTATTACTCATGAAATCTAGCCTTCAATTACAAAACCAAAGATGTTTTTTTCTTCTTCTTCTGGGGATTCAGATGAAACATTTGTGGTGTGATTGGTGTATTTAATAGGAAAGCAACTGTTTCCCTTTGTAGCCAGCTGCAAGAGAACATCCCGGAGATACAGACATTCACATCAGGCCTTTCAGCACTCTATTAACTCCAGTGATGTGTGTCATTGCGTGTGTCTTGTGGCTCTGGGAGAGAGTGCTCTATTCATGAAGTGATGTTTGGGGAGGAATTCGCACTGTCTTCATTTGCCACTGCTTTCAGCACTGTTGGCTGTTACAATGAAAAGCTCTGAACCAAGTCAGCAGGTCTGTCTGAAGTGAGACGCTTCAATCAGGATACCCCATCTCCCACACATCAGCCCAGATGCCTTAGCTCCATACTCTATAAAGAAGAGACAGATATTTTCTAAAGGGCATGATGTTCAATTACATTTGCCTGCAGCTCTCACTCAGGGTAGACCATATGGAAATGCATAGTCCATGTTCTATATATACATTCTACATGTGCACATTCTATATATAATACATATGTATGGATGTTAGCATACACATACATGCATATGTAGAATATGTATATATGTATATGATAGCATACATATATATGTATATTCTACATGTACATATTCTATACATGCAGCTTAATCAATTGCAACAGAATATCTGAATCAAGGCTGGGGAGATGGCTCAGTGGAATAAGCACTTCCCTGGCAAGCACAAGGGCCTGAGTTTAATCCCTGGTTCCGCCAAAAAAAAAAAAAAAAGAATATCTGCATTATTGCTATGCCACAAATTGACAGAACTAGCTATTACATGAAATAATTAATCACCTCCTGGCACAGGACTACTGTTGCTATTATAGGGAGTTATCTGTGGTAACAATATCTACTGTTTGAAAAACGAGCTTATATTTTATCTACCATCTGTAAATTGGCCTCTCTGTTAAGCATTGACCACTAGAAAAATGAAAGACTGTTGTTCTCATTTCTGTGGTCTACGTTTCTGAGAGAAGAGCTTGGAAATCTGGAATTTTAGTCCTCCAGATGATAGTGATTCACACCAAAGTCTTGGAATCACAGATACAGATTTTTTAAATTAAGAATTACACTGTTTTAGAGAGTGCTATGTCTTAGCCAATGTGAGCAGAATCCCAGGAGAGCCCCTGCAGTCAGCACAGGAGCAAATCTCGGCACCTAGTGCCAGCAGCTGGCCTCATTAATGCCCCGCAGCCACCACCACCAAACTCACAAGGAAGATCCAGCAGACCCACCCATGTCTCCTCCCACTAGCGTACATGCAAGATAAAAGCCTCCAGCTTTACACAATGAAAAGAAATTTTGAGGAGGAAAACGAACATATTTTGCAATATGTTTACCCACCAAGTAGCTTGCTTACCTTGTGATATTTTCAGAGCAGGATGAACTCTTACGTATCTGACCCCTGGGCAAAGAACTCATAGTCCCCAAAGAATCCATAACAGGTACTCTTGTTATTTGCAGGTTCTTACATCTCTATTATTTTTTCACTTTAAAATAGTTTGAGAAGAATTGGATGGAAGAGAACTAAAAGAAACCAAAATGCCTGCTCTACTGTCATGAATGTGCTCACCCCCACAGGAGCAGGCTTCATTCCCACAGAGGTCTCTGAATCTGTGGCTCTGCATAAACATGAATCACACAGAGCTGGTTAAATGTGGATTGGTCAGCCCTGCCCAAAGAGTTTTGTCTATTATGGGGCTTTTAATATTTTAATAGCCCCTCTAAAAGACAGTGTGCAGGCAGCTCATGGATGTGCTTGGAGAAGTATTTCCGAGAGCAATCCCTGGCACTGTTCTCCCTGCTGTAGACACCAAAGTTGCATTTCAACTATTTTTATATATCTATTTATATTAATGGCTGAAAGAGTTTATTAAGTCTGAGTATTATAGGAACAGAAATAATTAGAGAGTTCTAAACCCACAATTGGTAGTAAACCATATGCATTAAAAACAAATTAGACACTTAAGCAGATGTCCATAATATTAACTCAATAATATGCATGGGATGATAGATTATCTCCTTAAACGACTAGTTAAATGCTGCCTAAAAATAGTTAAATACTATCCATTTTAATCTTAGAAGCATTCTCTTTCTCATCTAATGTTTTATTAGGGAATTCTGTTCTCTTCCTGCTATATTACAAGTCCCACACATACTTATCAAAATCAGGATTTCCTTATATCAAATATTTGCTATTAATTATAAAAAGATGTATTTTTGTCTACATTTATTTCAAGTTAAAATTGAATAGTTCATTTATCAAACACTATCCTTCTGTAGCAGCAGTTGTCACTCCCTAATGTGTTCATATAAAAGGATCAGGTCAGTATGTCTATAAAGAAGTTCAGTATGCATTGTATTACTGAATATCTGAATATCTCTCTCTCTCTCTCTCTCTCTCTCTCTCTCTCTCTCTCTCTCTCTCTCTCTCTCTCATCTGTCTTTATTTTCCCCCTCTCCAGCTTTCTGTCTCACTATCTTTATCTTGGTATTCTGATTTTATGATTTTTCTTTCATTTTTTAAAGCATTTTTCAACAGTTGAGTTTTGCCAAGATTTTACTACAAGGAGCTATATATACACATAGAGAGTGATTTTCCTTAGGAGGAGTGGTATTTACCTGAAAGAATCCTACCTCATGAAAATTCACTATAGCAAAATCAGTGTGCTACATGCCTCTTGAGGCTTTCCTCTAAACATGTACAATTTTAAGAGATTCTAATAAGGCAGGGCTTTTCTTTCATTTAGATGAGCAATTGGAATGGGTTTTGAAATTACAACATAATTCTGTAATATAATGACCACATAATCCACATTATAATTTCATTTATAGAAGTAGAAGCTAACAATTTTAATCATGTATTCCTGCCTAAATGGCTCAGCAGTATTAACATAATTTTAAAGTGTTTGGGGCATTCTAACACTCAGGTATAGAAAAAGTATTTATAGGATTACAAGATTTTAATTCTTTGTCATTCCCTTTTTTAAAATACCAAAAGGATTTATCACCTGTGATATAGTTTAAACTTAACTTTGACTGGAATATAGAAATGAAGGATACAGTGGGTGAGCATTTATAATTTTATTAGTATATGTTGGAGATGCATAATGGAAACATTCATTGTGGATGCCAAGTGGACTTGATGTGTTGGATGCCATTTACATCCCCTGACCCTTCCCTCTTTCTCTTCTCTTAGTCCCCTTATCAATCGCAAATGATTTATCTCCCTATTTCCTATTATCTCTTTTAATTTCCTCTTTAATTTATGTACATCTTGGGTTTAGGAGAAGTATACATCATTTAATCTGCGTCTGACCTATTTCTCTTAACATCATGAGCTCAAGCTGCCTCCGTTTTCCCATAAGCGACTCGAGTTTTTCCCTTCTTTATGGCAGAGTTGTACTGTGTTGTGTTCAGATGCCATTCTTTATCCAATCAGCGATTGATAGGCGTACAGACAGACTCTAAGAATGAACCATGTCACTGTAAACATGAGGGTGCACGTGTCGCAACATGATGCTTTTAAGTGTTTTGGAAAGATAGCCAGAAACGGAACAGCTAGGTCAAATGGAATTTCTATTTTAAATTTTTTGAGGAATCTCCATACCAAGAAAAAGAGAATCTCACTATAAATAGAACTGAGAATAGAAAATTAGAACAATGGTGTTCAAGATCTGAACACAGGATCATTGATCTTTAAAAGAATCAACTAAACTATGAATAATATTTCCTCTGCCTACATCATTTTAGAGACTGTTCCCTCCAACTAACAGTCCAGAGTACATGTATTTAATAGCAAACTATGACTTGGCTTTGCAATGTTCTCCATGTACAGACAAAAGCATTGACCTGCTTCTCAGGAAACTTTGAACCCACTATAAGTCCCACTGTATTAAAAAATTGCAGCAATAATTAAATTGAATGATGCACATGCATATAACTTTTTAGAAAATTAAATAATCATATAGATTCAAATTATTTGTTACTCTTCTCTTTCCTGCTTGAATATTTTTAA